>OMNV01012087.1:168594-202219 GCA_900303265.1 Brotula barbata | reverse complement strand
GATCTGGCCAAGGTCCAGAGGGCCGTGTGTATGCTGAGCAACACCACTGCCATCGCAGAGGCCTGGGCTCGGCTTGACCACAAGTTTGATCTGATGTACGCTAAGCGTGCTTTTGTGCACTGGTATGTAGGTGAGGGTATGGAGGAGGGAGAGTTCTCTGAGGCCAGGGAGGACATGGCAGCTCTGGAGAAGGATTATGAGGAGGTGGGAGTTGACTCTATTGAGGGTGAGGGAGAGGAGGAAGGAGAGGAGTATTAAGCTTTTTGTGAAATGGTCAGTTGAAATGGTGTCATACAATTGTTACCTAATAAACATGAATCTTAATTGGCATGTTGTGTGTCTGTGTTTTATTTTAACAGTGTGTGAATATAAATATTGGTGAGGGATGAGAGGACTGGTTGAGTCCAAGAGTTAACAGATTAGGGGGATCAGGGAGGTCATGACCCTAAATAATCCTTCAACCACCTCACATGATCAATGCTGACTTTTCAGCCACTATAGTCATAGTAGTCTTCTTTCAATAAATGAACACATTACCATAAAATATTTCAACCACGTCCAGTGAAAAATGTTATTTATTTTTCATGCTGTTGATATGAAACCTGATTAAAGTAGGTACAAAAATAGAAATGAAGACAGGAAATCAGCTGATTAGACTAGTAAAACCAAAATCATATACACTAATATTTGAAAATGTATATAAAAGGCACCCCAGGTGAATACAACTAAAGAATTGGATATCAGTCAGTTGTTACACATCTGATCTGTCCTGGAGCAACGGGCAGTTGTCCACTGTTCCCTGTCGTTTCAGTAGGTTCCAGAATGTTGCTGTTCCAGAGCAGGTTTGAGGCTGCTTCACCTGGGTACCTGCAGACACCTCGTCCTCCTTCATCTTCCTTCTGAGAAGCAATGAAACCCAGAATATTCTCATTTCAGTGTGTTGAGGATGAGTAAAATCAAGCCATATATATGTCAAATTTAATCATTTGCAAAAATCTCATTTCTATTTTAAGACAAATTACCTGTAAGTATAAATCACTATTCCTACTGCTAGAGCAAGAACCAGGACTCCCAGCACCATGGTGATAGTACCAGATGACGACAGACCAGGGCCTGAAACAGCAGCGGGTCGTGTATTACACAGGGAATATACTGGACAAAATGGAACCATGTTGTAAAACCAAATAACTTGGAAGCTTGTTTTGTATACCCATGCTGACAGTGACTCTGGTGCTTGTGGTGGCTAAACTGACATCGTTAGCCATGGACACATTGATGCAGTAGATCCCAGACTCGTTGAAGAGGTGACGCAACACCAGCTGACACTCTTGCGAAGGCTCCACCATGTTGCACATTGTGTGAATCGGCCTCAAACACTCTGCATCCAAAATCACACTGCACACCTCCTTTGGGAAACTGCAGAAAATATACGTAATGTTAAATAAAATGTAATCGAAGTACAAAGTGGTTTGCGTAATGATGCAATAGCGTTCACCTTCCCTGGCAGGTGACGGTGAGATCCATTGTATTTTTGTTAGTATGGGAAGTTCTCATCACAGCGTTGTCCATTTGCACTATTTCTACTTTTTCGATGCCCTCTGAAAAGCAGAGCAGATGGAAAGACTCAGAACATATACTCAAAGGTCAAATTAGTTCCTTTAGATGAACTTAGTACTTGAAAGTAACATACCAACCACTTCAATGCCTGTACAGAAGGAGCCATAGCGATAAATCATACAGTCATCATCCGAGGGAATATCAACCCTCTTAGCAACCGCTTTGACTGCAGCTTGGCCTGTCAGAGTCACCTTGGTACCTGCTGAGCAGCGAACAGGGAATGAGCACAACAAAAGCTAATTAAGGCTACCACGCTCGGTCAGCACATAAGCAAATCAGACTCAAAACACACGGAGAAGGCAGGCAGAGAGTTCATGCCCTTTGATTTTACAATGACCTGATTTGCTTAAAGATTTACATTGCATTTACATTTCAGGACATCACCTGATACCCATAATCCAGTGCAGCTGGTGAGAGCTCAGTCTGAGTCAGAGCTTAAGACCACCTCAAAATCACACACTGCTGTTGTTGCATACTTTAGTAACTTACAATTACCGTCTGGAGGTAACTGTAAGTGAGCACAATGTGTGCATGCAACTCAGCCACTCAAAACATCCCATTTTCTTGTATGCATACTTGCTGTGATTGGCTCAGTGTTTGTCCTCTTGCCGACAGCTGTGACCGTCGCAGTTGCTGAGTCAGCCAACATTTCGGGGTTGACGGGGGAAGGAGTCTTAGACACTGTTCTTGTTTGTCGTGGAAAATGAGGAGAGGAGGCAGTCGAGGCCTCATCCTCAGTGTTGTCCTCGTCTGTATTCAATAGAGGAACTTTGATCTTCAGGGAAGTTGCCTTGCTGGAAAACATCATGGGGACAGCGAACTCCAAGACGGGAGCCTTTACTGCACACAGACATGGACGTGTTAGATTCCTTATCTGTGTTATTAGTGTGCTATGTGTTGTATTAATCTGTCTCTTCAGGATACGCTATATCTAGTTACATCCATGCTTAGATAGCTGTATAACACAGCAATAAAGACTTTCTAATCCAATGCAAAGTTACAGCGTCCAACCACAATATATTCTCATGTCATGATTTTACTTTACAGCCGTGGCCCTGATTTAAGCATATTTCTTAATGGATTTTGAAACTTTACTGAATTAACTATTGTGTTGTGTAGCTTTAAAAAAAATCACATATCTTTGCCTATGTTTACAATACCATGTTCCTGCAAACTCAAGTCAGACTTATGGCTTACATGTGCTTACATATCAGATCTGCAGGCAAAAAGCAAATGGAATCTGATAGTTTCAGATCTGGTTAAGACCATTTATATGTGAAAATGTAGCACATGTAGCACAGGGAGAATGTTTCAGCTCATTCGTTTTGCACATCATCGAACATGTAATGGTGGCCTGTCGGGTGAGAAAACAGGTTGGGCGAAAATCAAAATGCAACAGAACTGGTTTTGAAGATTTGTGACTGTCATGAGAAACAACATAAACACACATGACTAAAGTGCAAAACAACGTAAACAATTCACAAAACACTGGTGTAAGTACACACATCTGATACTCAAGACGCAGACCAGTAGTGTAAAACCGACATTTGTTTCTATGTACATGTGAATATGAATATGTAAAATCGATTATCACATCTATAGCTAACAAATGGTGTTATTATTGACATTCAGATTTATTGAACTGGAATTAAATTGTTTCAAAATTGATGTCGTTTGGCATGGAACAAGGAGATTGAAGAAGTTTTCTCCCTCCTGTTCCTCTGATTCATAAAGTTCTGCTCATTTTGTACATAACACCACCTATCACGCTTTCACTGCAAGGAAAAAAAATAGTCAAGACTATTGTGTTGCACCTCTGACCATAATTGTTGAAAACATTTCTCTTTATGAATCTCATTCTTTAAACATCTGTTTTTCACCTGTGGTGCTTTGATCAGCAGGTGCCGCAGGGGCCCTGGTGGTGGGCTCGACTGGAGGGTTGCAGGCTTTATCTGGGATGGCAGCTTGGATGACCACCTGGGGCTTGTAGGAACCACAGTTCATGTAGGTGTGGGTGACAGTCAGCTCTCTGGATATGAGGGCTCCGCTTTGATCCCCAAAGTCCCAGTTGAAAGTTATGTCTGCATTGTTGAGGTACCCACTGGGGTCATGGAGGGTGACGGTGAAGGCAATTGCGCGGTTCTGGACGAAGCGCAGATCCCCAGCCCTGATATCATTCACTTGGTCCAGGGACACAGTGAAGGGAATTTGATCTGAGGAATACATTTCAACACACACTCACATAACCAATTATATAAAGTAACCAAGGATGGACTACTTTAAGTTATAGCTTATAATAACACAATAAATACATGGAAATATAGTATAAATCAGAATTCTTCACCAGTTATAGAGAACTGAGTGGAGGCATATCCCAGAGGAATAAACTTCTCCTTGCTACGGTAATGATAGATTACAATGTCCATGGTGTAGGAGCCCAGCGGGATGTCATCTGTACTGATGGTCAGGGAGGAGGAGGGACCGTCTGCCACCTGCCAGTACTGACCTGCCAAATGAGCACATAGAGTAGAGCCTGTTAAGAATGATAGATATCACAATGCTGATCTGCACATCCTTTTCATTACATCAAACTAATTATTTAATACAAACAGTCAAAAACACAAAGGATCCCAGTGTTAAGTTATTCGATTATTCTGTTTTATTTTTCCTTTGAAGATGTTTTTTTTTCCTTTTTTTTCTAATATGGAAAATCAACTGAGTGACATTTAAGGATCTTATACATAATCCAGTCCGGGTCATATTTTAGATCATGTCCTGCTTGAAGGAACTGTCTTACCCAGAGAAAGCAACATAATTTTGAAGCAATTTTTCCTGAATCCAATCCTATTGTTCCACATACCCCAAGTCTTCCAGACAAACACGTAGTTGGGATTTTTGTCTTTCTTGAATGGAGTCCCATCAGGGAAAGTACCTTCCCATACCCCATTCTGGATTGGGTATACTGGTTCAGACTGATGGTATTTTGTTCCTGTAAAAGAAGAAGAACATTGAGCTGTTCATAACAGTCAGGATATCGGTATCTATCTATCTATCTATCTATCTATCTATCTATCTATCTATCTATCTATCTATCTGTCTATCTGTCTATCTATCTATCTATCTATCTATCTATCTATCTATCTATCTGTCTATCTGTCTATCTGTCTATCTATCTATCTATCTATCTATCTATCTATCTATCTATCTATCTAGCTATCTATCTATCTGTCTGTCTGTCTGTCTATCATCCATCCATCCATCTATCATACATCCATCCGCCCGCCCGCCCGTCCGTCCGTCTGTCTGTCTGTCTGTCTGTCTGTCTGTCTATCATCCATCCATCCATCCATCCATCCATCATCCATCTATCTATCTATCTATCTATCTATCTATCTATCTATCTATCTATCTATCTATCTATCTATCTGTCTGTCTGTCTGTCTATCATCCATCCATCCATCTATCATCCATCCATCCATCCGCCTGCCCGCCCGCCCGTCCATCCGTCCGTCTGTCTGTCTGTCTATCATCCATCATCCATCATCCATCCATCATCATCCATCATCCATCCATCCATCCATCCATCCATCCATCATCCATCCATCATCTATCTATCTATCTATCTATCTATCTATCTATCTATCTATCTATCTATCTATCTATCAGTTGTCAATTATTTCGAGTGATGTGCATCTTTTTCATGTGTGTTACCATTGAGTATGTAGTCCTCTGCCCAGACAACCTCTCCATCGGGTTGCACCTTCTGATTATGTGGAAACTCCAGGTCAATGGTAAAGGTAACCCCAGCCCCAGTTAGAGTTGGTGAATCATTCCCTACGTTGAAAGTCACTCTCCCACCTGTGAGGAAAGAATTTACATTTAAATATTTTTAAAACCCCCATATTTAGTCATTTTCTCAGGTACTCCAGTTTTGTATGTTAATGAACATCATCTTCTATGATTAAACAGGTAATATTTTGACATGCGCACCTTTCCAGGAGTCTTTGTACCGTGGGTCTCCATCTTTCCAAATTGGGTACATCTTCGTATTCCACAATCGATGACGAGGAATTCTGTTTCTGGGCTCTGCAGAATCACAACAAACTTAATTTCAGTTTGAAAACATTTAATTCTGCTGACTACACTGATAAACTCTATTGTGTATATAAAATAATGGTCATTGAAATCTTTTAGTTACTTTTTGTAATCCTATTTGATGCAGTAAAAGGTAAGTGTGAGTAAAGGTGCCCAGTGGTGCTTTGATTACCAATCTCATTTTCTGGTGCCTCTAAATCCCTTTCATGTGACAGTCACCCAAGTGTGTGTCAGTGTATGTGGATGTGTTCATGCATGCATGGTGATTTTGTGACAGATTGACAATGTCACAGGGTTCATTTTTCGCCCAAGAAGAGTTTAATTTAAATACTTCAAACCTCGCGGACATGACAATGATACTTTTGAATATGTTTGATTTCAACTTACGAAATTCTGTCACTGTACAGAAAGGTCAGCTACAAGATATTACAAACAACTGATAAAAGCAATAATGAATATATGATCTACATAGTTTTGCTGGAGAAGGTGGTAAAGCAATGCCGATAATAAATAGGCTTCCACAAAGATCGCAGCACCCATACTAAACAATATTAGACTGAATAAATGAGTGCATGTCTCAATTTATTTTGTTGTGCAGCTGTTTAAAAAATGCTTTTATTTAGCCACTTCCCTTGAGCACAAGGGAATCAATTAAGGTCAGGTTCTGTCACGTTGACATTCATGTCTGGCTGAGGAAAGAGGTCATGGGAAAGACTTGGAATTTCACCAACAAGGAGACCATAATTTTTTCAGTGAAAAATAAATGCTCATTATCATAACACTGGGTGTATCTATATACATATGCAACAGATATTTACCTCACGGAATAATAATTTACTGACTAACTTCATGAGTTAGAGCATCTTTTGACCTTTTAAGGGCTCAATAATGAATCCAAACCCAAATGCTGCCACAGCTAAAACCAAACCAAAACATTGCAAACTTCAGTCATATAGGTCAAAGATTAACACACAGTTTTATTGTTAATATTCATGTTAAATCTAACTGTGTGACAATGTTCATCATGGTTCAAAAAAGTTGAAACGTTGAACGCTGAACTAGGAGAGTAAGAAAAGGGTAACACTGCTATCTGCAGGATGTTTATCTATGCAGATGGATGATACATATGATAAAAGTTGTATTTATTCTGCCACTATCTGAGAATGGGAAAATATAATGAATATCTCCTCTGAGTGACTGAGACCCCTATGTACATTTACTTTGAGAGCAAACAGTGTGTTGGTGTTTCCATTCCACCTTGTATATAATACTGGAAATTCTTTAAAAAAAAATCGTATTAAATTTACTTACTTGCAACAGTGTGTGAAGCCACTGCCAGCAGCACCAACAGTACAACAGTAGTCCGCATTGTGGCACCTTCTCTTCATCAATTATCCCTTTTGTGAGCAGACGGAATCAGCAAAGTGGCTTTATAAACACTCATGTTTGACCCCCTCATAGCGTAGCAGCAGAAGAAATTCCTCCTCCCCCAGGATGCCCTTTATTCCCTCTTCCAATAAGATTTAGGGGCAACTGTACAGTTGTCGATCTGAGATTGTGTATTTACAGTAGTTGCGTGTCTCAGGGATTAGACTGGTCTTGTATAACAGGGAAAGCATCCATAATCACATAAGAAATGCAAAAATCCACATACACGTTTATGCCGCAAAAAATTGGAGCACAGGTTTGTGAGATTGTTACAATGATGCTTTCCGAAAGAATAGCTTGTTTCTGTGCAACAAGTTGTTCTTTCGAAAAGCATCACTGCAAATATGAAGAATTGACAAATGAGATTTGAAGTCGGACTTAATAGAAACATAAGATGCACTTCTGTATATTTGTAAACTTTCAGCTGTAAAAAAACTGGCTGGTTGAAGTGCAGCACAATGCAACAGGATATTTGGATAAAGAAGCTTACAGTATTATGCTTATTTGTTTTATAAATGTGCAACCAATTACCAGCATCACCTGACCTATTTTGGGCTGCCTCTCTGATTATTCCGCATTATTTGTGGATTTACCCTGAAATTCATGTTGCTGCCATTAACTTGTACCTGATAAAAAACTCTGAAATATATTTGATTTATATTGTGTTATACTGTTATACTATCATATGAAAAAGCAATGAAATGTAACGTTTAAATATTGATGTGTGTTGGGGTACACTTGCTGATCATGTCGCTATCATTAGAACAATAGGTCACACAGAGTGTTAAGGGACTACTCGTAGAAAAAATGGAAGGAATGCAACATTAATGAGGATTACTGAAGCTCTTGTGACTCCCTAAATTCATCCGGCTTTGTCCTAGTACCACCACAACTATAAAGTCACTTTGTTGAAAGTTTTTCTCTACGTTTGACCCTCTTTTAAACAATACCATCATTCACACAGTAATCCTATTGAAAACCAGTTTCATGTGTCATCATGCTATAGTCATGATGTTAAACATGAACCCTGTAACTTCTCTCATTCCTCATCTCTGATATGCTCAGACCCATTAGTCAAACAGGCAGACTTGTAAAATAAAAAAACAACTCCTGATTTATTGAAATTGCTGCTGATTGTGTTTTCTCATACAGGGTGATACAAATTAGACTTGCAATGGAAACAATTCAGTAAAAAAAAAGCTAAGACTTTTCTTAGAAAAGATTGTATGAAGCACATTATGATTTCCCTGTACACTGAACTTTTTTAAGATCATAAGTTGCTTTTCATCCCTTTTATTCATGTTTTTTTCACCAGATGACTGGAACACGTTTAAGATGTTTTTGTCTGTATTTTTCAGTTGGTAAAATACTTACTTGTTATTTTGTTATTTGTACTGGAAAAGAGAACATTTGGAATATAGTTTCCCAAAATACACAATTCAGTAACACCCACTGTATGATGTAATCAAGACACAGGGGAGCATCTTCAGTTACAGACTCCTGCAGCTCCATTGCAGCAATAAACATTACAATAAATCATTCCTGCCTGTGCACATCATTTTATAAACAGTTCAGCTCCGTGTCACCATAGGGTGTCATCTTTACTGGGCACCTCATTTGTACACTTACTAGAGGACCACCCACACACACACAATTAACTGCATTGTGTACTCTTTCATATCAAAATATATATAATTGATATGTAACGCTTAACATAATTTTTAACAGTGCATTTGTCCATATTTTTCTGTGATATAGTGTGTATTGTTTGGAATACATTTATAAAAACATAGTATATATAGTATTTATCTTCTGTTTGAATAAGATAATTTGCTATTTTGTTGAATCCTAATGTAAATAGAATGTCCTATATACCC
This sequence comes from Brotula barbata, assembly GCA_900303265.1. NCBI lineage: Eukaryota > Metazoa > Chordata > Actinopteri > Ophidiiformes > Ophidiidae > Brotula > Brotula barbata. The sequence goes on along the minus strand of OMNV01012087.1, from coordinate 193,202 downwards.
TGTATTTATTTTTTACTATTAGTTGCACTGTGCGTATTTTCTTATTTGTCTCCTCTGTTTTATGTAACACAGGCAAAGAATTTCCTGCAAGGCATACAGGAAATGTAATTTACCAGTCGTCCCTGTAGGGGGCGGTGTAGAAAATGGCGTAGCAGAGTAGGGCCTCAGAAGTAGAGGCCTCGCTGTGATTGGAGGAAGTCATTACAACAACAAAGAAAGATGGCCGAAGTAATAGAGCTCCAAAAGCTGAAGGTTGGTGATTTTTACAAATAAATGTACCTTCACTCATTCCATTAGATCGCGTTTGTTGCGAAGAATAGCCCGTAGTAGTTTCTTATGTGTAATTTTAGAGAGCGGGATGTGGGTGGAAGTGAACGTTTTACTTCACGAGGTTCGGTGAACGCCGGCGTGTGTTCACGTTGTCCATTCAGCAGTTAACGCCTAGTAATCGCTCATTAAATGTCGTTACTGATTGTAGCATAGATTAATGAGTTAGTTTTAAAATGTTGTTCTAAACAGACACGATTTAACATTTAACAAACGCTTTACAATTTTCTCCTTTTACTACATTCGCATAAATGTCCGCGCCATTTCCAATGAATGGGTGTAGTACACGGCGGCGCAGGGAGACGCTCAAATGACATTTACGACCCGCATTTTCAAAAAGCTAAACATGTTTACAGTTGGGGTTTAAGTTAGTTTTTGTGTTATATGACTAGAATACGCAACCGTTCAACCGCCTACATACAAAATCGAGAAAGAACGTTTTGATATGAAATGGAGATAAGAAAATGTCTTCGAGAAGTTCCCCGGTGCCCTGATCAGTTTCAGTGTCCTCACTTAGTCATTAAAATAACCACAGCTCGATTGTTTTTTTGTTTTCTGAGTTAAAGTGCATCCACGTTTCCTGACCCAAACTCTTCCTGTTTTAGCTTGCTGAGCTGAGGCAGGAGTGTGAAGCCAGAGGTTTGGACACCAAGGGAAACAAAGGGGAGCTCATAGCCCGGCTGCAGGCTTACTTGGAGGAGCACGGTGAGACTAAATACCTGACATATTAAGAGTGGCCATGGGAGTTCTGTTTTTAATGCCTTGTTGCGGTGTAAGCACTAATTGCTCCAAATGTTGCTCTGTTTCTCTTTCTGTCTCTCTTTCCCTGTCTCTCTGGATGCATTGTCTGCATATTGTGCATGTGTTGCTGGGGAATCAATTATTCCATAATTCCAACAACAGAGGAAGATGCAGACGTAAACATAGATGATGTGTTGGCGGAGGATACAGAGGTAAAGTCTCAATGCCTTTGAGTGTTCTATCTTAATGATGATATACTTACATTTTCACTCATGTGGTACACAAACCATCACCAGCCACAGGAAGTATTACTTTGGTTTGGTCCATTATCAATCTGTGCAAAATTTTGTCAGTAAATTTGCGATGCAAACACTGCACGCAAGTGACTCTTTTCTCATTTTCATCATGTTATACCTTTTTATGACGTTGAATATATTTTTTTCATGACTTGTGTCCATAGTTTGTCTTTTATTTGAGGATTTATTAGTGTTTCCTTACATCAGGACTTCAGTAAAGATGAGAGTGCTGACAATTTGAAGGGAATCAAGGAAGATGCATCTACTGAGTGTGAGCCGTAAGTATCTCATGATTGTTGGTGCATTTATTCTTTACATTTGGTACACTTACATGCACTTTAAATTATGATGGGGTCCATACTCCTGATCCAGAATATAAGGCTTTGATGTAAACTGATGTTTTATATGCTGTTATGTATAACTGTATCTCAGCTATATGCACCCCATTTATCCAAACCCTATTATTTGTCAACTAATTTCTTATATTACCTTTTCTTCTTTCAGACCCCCTGAAAAGAAGGTGGTGAAAATAAGCCCTCCATCAGCTGGCGGTGAAGTATGTATGATGTACAGATATTTTTATGTCACATTGATATGAACAAATATTATCTCATTTGTACACGAAATTCACACACTAATCCTCAAGTAGAGGTGTTTGGGGTTAAAGAGCATGACATTGGTGACTGGTGGTTGCTGCTGGGTGACAGGGCATTAGTGGAGCTGGGACATCCATATTACATTTTTCTGGATACCAGAGAGAAAGTAATAGTCTGAAATTATCGTGAGCGTGCTGTGTGGAAGAATACAAGTGGGTACATTCAAGCAACATAATTTTAGTAATGACCTAAATGGAGGAACTACTTTGTTTTGGTGAAATTGCCTTATGATGTGGCACTGGAGCACAGAACAGAACAATAGTTCTTACGATAAGCATGTTAAGTTTATCCTTTAGGTTTGAGTTTCCACTCAGTCATTTTGTCTAGTGGAATGTATTCACTCGCTTTAATTTTGGAGCACTACGCTCCTGGTGAAGCACTCATTTTCACAACAGGATAGGGTTTGGTGGGTCAGACTTTGAGGGTCTTCTACACTCGCAAGCTACAGCCAATGCGAGTATAACTATCCCTTTAAACCACGCAGTTCGATCTCCACACAACTGAGACAATTGAACTTCATGGTAGCCCAAGTCTCAGCTATACAGTCACCTAAGATGACTACATCATATCACACAGAGAGTAACCCCATGCTCCAAACCACACTGCATTTTCAGTGAGCAAGAGTGCAATGTCTGATTCCAAGCCTCATTTTGATCATCAGAGGCTACAGAAGAGAGCTGAACGTTTCAACTTACCTGCAACAGCTGAAAGCAAGAAGGCCATGCGTGCAGCAAGGTATGTTGTTACCAGAATCACTTTGACTGAAAAATGTATTGCCGTTGGAATGTTGGAATGATTGTGCTTGTTTTCCTCAGATTTGGGGCACCCGCTGATGCTTCAAGTCCCCCTCCAGGTCAGTAACCAATGTCTTTTGTACCAGTCTTTGTTCTGATTGAATTAACAACACTTTCATATGTCTCATAGCGCTCACTTGCTTCCAATCTCCTTTTACTCACCCCACCATTTAATTTATCCTTATCTCTCACACAGATGTCACTGCGAACAGTAAAGCCCCTGTAAGTGCTCCAAATACTTTATTTCTCTGCCCTCTGAGAAATAAAAAATTCAATGTCTGAATGAAAAAATGAAAAGAAACGGCTGTTTAGCAGCTGTTCAGCAGCCGTTTCTTTTCATTCATTAATGATAAAGTATTTACTCTAATGTTCTCATGTCGCACAAAGGTGAATGTTGAGCAGCTGAAGAAGAGAGCAGAAAGATTTGGCATGAACGTTTCATCCATCTCCCAGAAGGTGACTGTGCCCAAAATGTGCCAATATGGGGACATTTAATCTATTTCAAAGTCAACATAAACACAAAAATAAGGACCTGCTGTCAAAAGATTTATGAGACTACTGTCAAGACAGTTAATCAATTTTCTCTCTTTTTGAATTTTATTCATGAAATTATAGTCCCCATAATAAATACTACTTTGTTTTCAAGATGGAAGAGGATGAAAAGCTGAAGAAAAGGAAGGAGAGGTTTGGAATCATGGTGGGTGCAGCTGCAGTTGGTGCCGATGATGCCGAGGTAGCTTTTTTCTTTCTTGGTTTCTTTTTGATTCTGTGTGTGTCTCACTGCTCCACAGTCATGTTTAGTTACTTTTAATGAGAAACATAATTAGTAAGTATAATTCTTGTGTATAATGAGCAGAAGAAATGAATGGTTCTGTCACATATATAGAAGTAAAATGAGTGCAGGGCATATATTGATGAACATTTTGTTTTATTTTCCTGCAGGCAAAGAAAATCAAGCGTGCTGAACGATTTGGAAATGTGTAAATAATTTTAGATTTGAAAGCCTTTTTGTAAAGCGTTTCCTGACTGTACACTATAGATTCCCAAAGACAATGGATGTCACTAATTGCATTCTTAAAAATCAGAAGTATATTGAAATACATAGATAAATGAGTGAGTTAGAGCATTACGACTATTTATTTTTCATGTGCTTTCTCAGTAAAAAAAAAAGCCTTCCACGTGTTATGGGGGCATAATTGCTTCCCTAACCAAACATGCTTTTTGACAATTCCTTATTCTATGACTCAAATGCATACTGCAAATTGTGAAGCTCTGTTGGAATGTGTTAATTGTGAAGCTACTGTTGAAACAAGTGTGTGCTAAGAAATGGTTTATGAAAATGTTGGGCGTGGAAAAAAGTGAGTAATGTCCAAATTTACAAAAGGAGTAAATTTTGATAAATTGGCAAAGTGAAACTTATGTTACCAATTGGGGGTTAAAGAATTAAATCTATCATTTGAATAATTCAACTCACTTATTTACATGTGTTCACTTGTACCTTTGATTAATTAGCCTCTTATCATGTTTTGTCTTTAGGATTCCATTGTGCACTGCTTCTGTTCTCAGTCCATTTTATAACTTTTTGTGATTTAAAATAAAATTGTTTTCAATTTTCAATATCTGTCTTTGATATTTTTTAATCCAAATGTCTGTACAAATCTTTTTCATTGCCAATCTCTTGATCTGTCAACTGTAATTAATAACAAAATGGCTATGCTCTCCAGTCCAGTCCCGTACTGGAAGCCTGTCACTGAGGGGGGGCTGTCTATTCTGAAAGCCCATTATCCAAAGCCCAAATATGAGACTCTGAAAAATAATTATGTGGTATTATCCCAATTGTGTTTGGAGGAGACATTTTGAAATTCTTTTACTAAAGTTGTCCCTTGAGCTTATCTAGCCACACATCTGAAGGGAAAAAATGGGGGTTGGGCGGGGGCAAAATTCCAGAATTTGAACACTTTCCAAAGCCACTTTAGATTGCTTTTGTTAGTTGGTTTGCGTTTTGTCCTGTTTGAACTTGTGAGGTACATAAATAAAAAAACAACAAAAAAGGAAATGGCTGCGATTAGCTCACTAATTGTGAGACATTTTTGGGAATTTCTTAAAGATCTGTCACATTGAATTTTTGACACCCACCACGAACATTCCTCATTCCACTGGTGATGGAAAACTTAAATTTGGTAAAATCCGGCACAGGTAGAAGGTGTCTGTAAAAGGTAAAATGAAGCAGATGACACAGCGCACTAAAAGAAGGCACAGCTTTTCCATTCACACCATATGCATAATTCATTCGCAATCAACAGACCTTATTTTTGTATTAATCTTTATAAGTTGTTTTTCTTGTACTATGGAAAACAACAACAAAAAAATATTCGAAATAGCTTTGGTGTTATTATTGAATTTGCAAAGGAACAGTTCACATATAAACAGGATAGTGGGATTGATGCAATTGTCTTTTGGGATGAGCCATCCGGCGACATCTGCTGGCCGTTAGGGTTATTGCAGTGAAATGTCCTCCTGTGACGTATGTTCCTGTGACGAACTGAAATTTGAAACAATCGCCTTTCACAGTGATGGCGGAATCGTTTCGTTCGCTCGCCACTGACAGTCATAACAAATGGTACTTCACACGTAAAGAGATTGACAACAACCCAGCATGCTGGACTTGATCCACATAAGGCACTGTCCTACAGGCAACAGGCGGCAAACCTGCGCCAGGACATGGGACAACGGCTCAATGTGTATCTTTTGTCGGGGACCATTTGCGTATAAGCCAGCTAGCTTTAGCATGCTAGCCAGTTTTTTTTTTAAACGGTAACTTTATTTATACATCACCTGTAAAACAATTGTTTTGACAGACAGAGTAAAACAGCCGGATACTAAGGAGGCAACCGCAACTTAACCGTACTTAACAACCGGAACCCCAGAAGCAAAACAAAGTTAAGCCAAAACTGAGTTAAAGTAAAACAAAAGCAAAAGACAAAAAACATACTAAGTTAACACAGAACAGTGAGAGAAGTAATAAGAATAAACCAAGAAAAACCACGTCAGGAAAATATGATGTCGTTTATCTATAAATAAATTTAAGCGAGAAAATGGACAAATGACATCACGTCGATACACAATAAAAAGAATAAAAGACAACATCTCATAAAAGCTAGTCTATAAAATGGGGTTTTCAGACGTAATATGTAACATGTTGATTCCGATCTGTGGTCTTTGCTGTATGTTAAGTCCCTCTCTCTGCCCTGCCCTTCCTGTCTACGAGATTACTGAGAGATGCCTGTATGTACCAATGCCTTTTGGTCATGCATATAATACATAGATTTATAATTCAATTAAGACCATAATAAACAGCTAAAGCTGATCATGTTAATGCCATATTCTTTGTATCCCAGTAAATATGTTGTGTATGATCATAATCACAAACATGTTTTAGATGATGTGTAGTTGCGTTTGCTGAAATGTGTCCAGCTCCACATTATATGGAGATAAAGGGAAATTGTATTGGCTATTATCTGCACACTTCTTGCATGATATATCTTAGCTCATCCCAATACTCACTTGAAGGCAGGAGAACAGATGTTTGCTTTACAATTTGTTTGTGTAACTATGTGCACCTCATCCAGTGTTGGTATTTTGTGTGAATTGGTGTCTCTTTACAAAGGGAGTCACCTTCACCTGCATGACTCACATTTCCGCATATGGCGGCCACACCTACAGTTGGGGGGGTGGGGTCGACACAAATGAGGTGGACGAGCATTTTCTATCAGATAAACCGTGACGGATATTCTGCAAATCTGTGCAGAATCCTGTATCGTACTGGTGTGAAACAGCTTTTACTTTTCAAAACAATTACATCTCATTATGTATTTATGTAGATATATTATTTCTACGTATATGGAGAGATCAGATTGTGCTTTCCGCCCAAACATCGCCAGCATCTTAAGGTGTCTCCGCAATGCAAAAATCTTTAACCAAAGTAGATGTTCCTGATTCTGCAAGACTTATCTCCTCAGGCAGGTTGTTCCAAAGTGGAGGGGTCCCTGGAAAGCAGCCACCTAAGGATCTATGGCTCATACGGGGTCAACATTTCAGCTATGTAGCTTGGGGTCAGATCTAAATGGGGTAAAATAAGTAGCAAAATCTTGATTTATAATTGCAGCCTGAAGCAGGGCCACAAAGGCCAGTGTGCTCGGAGGGTCTTCACAACATTAACATAAGCATTGGTTTTAGGCTCTTTCTTGTAATGAACAGAGGAATCAAACAACCCATTATCTTTATTAAAGTAAAATGTCGCTGTGCTTTAGGCTGGAATAATTTGCATTATTTTACATAGGAAAAAGCCTTTGGTTCCATTGAAACAGTGCCACTTCTGACTAACCTCTGACTGAACTGGATAATTCTGGATGTGTTATATAGTTGTATCTCTCATGAATTGTTCTAATGTTCCCCAAAAGTTTAAGTTTCAGTGGAAATAGTTTATAAAAAAGTTAAGCATGAAAAAGTGAGAAATTTTAAATTGAAAGTGAAACTTACATTACGATTTGAAGGTTAAAGAAGTAATCATCAATTCATCATTTTAATGATTCAACACACTTATTTTCAAGTGTTCATTTGTACCTTTCGTTAATTAGCCTGTCATGTTTTGGCTCTGTATTCCATTGTGCTGTTTTTTGTTCTCGATCCATTTTATAACTTTGGTCATTTGAAGTAAAATTGTTTTCAATTTTTGAAATCTACCTTTTTTCTGTATCTGTACAAATTAGATGTACAAATCCTTTTTATTGGCAGTCTTTGCTTTGCCCCAATCATTATGATGATAATCATAATGATAGTAATCATCATCATAGTAATAATAATGATTATTATTACTGCACAGGTTTTTCAAGGAACTGTTCACACATAAACAACGAATGGTCGGATAGATGCAGTTTTCATTTGGGATGATCCATCCGGCGACATCTGCTGGCCGTTAGGGTTATTGCAGTGAAATTTCCTCCTGTGACGTATGTTCCTGTGACGCACTGAAATTTTAAACAATCGCCTTTCACAGTGATGGCGGCTTCGCTTCGTTCGCTCCCTACTAACAATCATAACAAATGGTACTTCACACGACAACAGATCGACAACAACCCATCTCGGCGTGCTGGACTTGACCCTGATAAGGAACTGTCCTACAGGCAACAGGCGGCAAACCTGCTCCAGGACATGGGACAACGGCTCAATGTGTATCTTTTGTCGGGGACCATTTGCGTCTCAGCCAGCTAGCTTTAGCATGCTAGCTAGGGTCGTTTTGCTCGTTTCGAGGCCGGTTCGGTAGAGCACATAGCTCGTGGTTGTCCTGTTGTTTCAGTTGAAGGTTTTTGTTTGTTTTTATACTCACCAGATGGTTGAGCGAATGGTTTAGGCGTTTTGCTGTGTTTACTTTAGCCGAGTGCGGCATTGCAGCCTGAAGCAGGGCCACGAAGGCCTGTGTGCTCGGCGGGTCTTCCAAGACATTAACATAAGCATTGGTCTTAGGCTTTCTGTTGTAATTTACAGATAGCAGAGGAGTGTAACGACCTGTTATCTTGATTAAAGTAAAAAGGTTCCGTGCTTTAGGCTGAAATAGATTGCATGATTTTACGCATGTTACCCTTGAAGCAACAACCTTTTGGTGCCATCCAAACACTGCTACTTCCGGCTAACCTCTGACTTAGCAGGCTAATGCTGGAGCTGTGATATAGCTGTAGTTATTACTAGATGTATTGTCACTCACGTGAATTGTTCTAATTATTCCCCTAAGTTTAACCAGGATAACGTTGTCCGACTTTGTTGTGTTACTTATTGTTGGGTTTCATTGAAAGAACAGTTTCAGGTTATGTGCATCTCCCCAGATACTGTGTGCATTGTCCTTAACTGCTATGTTTAGATCCCAACTTACAATAAATACAGCCATTGTGTACATGCATCGATTCTATATGGTGCAGTCATTCACCAGATTTCACAGAAATGTAAGTATAAATGTTGTGCTCACTGATTCTGAGCATCAATATTTTGTGAAGAAAATCATACATTGATTGTTTGTTTTGAAGATGCACAAATCCAGTGCTGGTATGTGATTTGTCCCTCACTAGGTTATTGCCCCTGCTGCACTTTTCCTTGCTGCTAAGGTTGAGGAGCAGCCCAGAAAGCTGGAACATGTAATCAAGGTGGCCCATGCATGCCTCAATCCTCAGGACCCCTCACCAGATATACGCAGTGATGTAAGTGTTGGACTGCTGTGAACATTACAGCCATTTGTACTCGGTGTACCCTAACTATTTCCCAGCATTCAAGGAAGATGTTACATTAGGTAGAGTTCAGGCATTTTTATCTATCCTTTTATTTATTTTGTGTTAACTCAGGAACAATCTGGCAGTGAACCTTCCTGTATAGCAGAAACTTTACTTTGGGTAAAAACTGGACACATTTTAAGTTTCTTGCCTATCGTGTAGCTCAAATGTGTTACACTCGCCTTCCCATCTTTCTTCTTCAAAGCTGCTTAATATCAAACGCCAAGGCAGCCTGAGACACAGCAAGAGTACAAATAAGAAACAGCTTCCAGTCTGTGTGTGTGTGTGTCAGTTGTCAGCCACCCATTTTGACATTTTGAAATGCGCAGAACTGGACCACTCAGTCAAATTAACAAATATTAAGGTTTTCATGATCATGTAGTGAGTCTAGTTGCGCTTGTTTGAAAAGTGACAGAGACCTCCCTAGTGAGTAATGTGCCTGTCCTCTCAACCTCAGGCTTACCTGCAACAAGCCCAAGACCTGGTCATACTTGAGAGCATAATACTCCAGACCCTGGGTAAGTTGGGATGGAAGAACTGGGTCGCCTGACTTTTCTCTCTGAAACAGAAATGTGATTATGAAGGCAGTGCTGACATATTTTACTCTGGTCCATAGACAAGCGCTTAGATGCTGGGGTGTACTGGCACTATCTGTCCATTTGTTTTCTGTTCTTTTTGTTTCTGTAACATTCTGAATTTCACAGTGGTACTTTTTTAACATTTCCATCTCATAAATGGATTATGTAAAATCTATGAACACTGGTCAACAGGGCATTAATTACAGTGTCTTAAAGAAGTCTTGCACATTTTTTGTGTTTTTTCAAGTACTAAACATGGGCCAACATTTTAAAAGAAAATTACAAATTTTGCTTTCACTTTTCTTCCAGTAACACAAGGATTCAAAAAATTACAAGAAAAATCAACAATTATTTTTTTCAGTCTAATCAGTCACATCTTATATTTTTGTCCAGGATGTTATCTGGAGACCGCATTCCACCATTGTCATATTTTTGGTTTCAGTCATTAAATCCAGTATTTTCTCTCTTTTCAGTGACTTGTTCATGTTTGCCGCTGCATTGGAGTTTACTTTTGCAATAAAATGAGAACTTTCTATGTTTTATTTGTTAATCTTGTTATTTCTTGTCCATTTGTTACAGCGTTTGAAATCACCATTGACCACCCGCATACTCATGTTGTCAAGTGCACTCAGCTTGTCAGAGGTGAGTCCGTAAAGACACATTATTTCCACATCTCCAGTAAATTTCGTTCCAAATGTGCTTAAAGTTGATGTTTTTAAATAGTGCTTTCTGTTTTTTTTCCTCCAGCGAGTAAGGATTTGGCACAGACATCATATTTTATGGCCACCAATAGGTACATTTGCTGCTGTGATTGTTTATCATGAGAAACAAGATTCATTTCATTTCAATTTTGAAGTGGGTAAATGATGTATGTTTCATATGTTCGGCCTGTGCACAATCCTTGACACAACTTTTATTTTCTGTCTCCTCTGTTGTATTTTTTGTGCTACACCCGTGATGTTTGCTGCTGTGCAGTCTGCACTTGACCACGTTCTGCTTGCAATATAGTCCGCCAGTTGTGGCCTGTGTTTGCATCCATCTGGCCTGCAAATGGTCAAACTGGGAGATCCCAGTTTCTACAGATGGTAAACATTGGTGGGAGTATGTGGATCCTACAGTCACCCTCGAGCTGCTGGATGGTATGAGTTTTAAATCATCTGTGTACTCTATCCATGCCAAGTATGTGATGGAAAAAAGTTTTTGAAAGAAAATCTAATGTTAAGGATTTTCTGTGGTTGACTTTGATTCTCTACCCTTTATAGAACTCACACACGAGTTCCTTCAGATCCTGGAGAAAACACCTAGCCGCCTAAAACGGATACGAAACTGGAAGGTACAACTTTTGTTCATCACTGTTTTTTGCTTGACAGAACAAGGCCACGACAGCCTTAATTTTTGTTTCAACTACTGCTCTTGTCATTTTTTTCATCACAGGCTGGAGGTCAGACTCCAAAAGTCAAGCCTAAAGTCCAGGAGGAGGGCGACCAGAGGGACACCATGATGAACATGATTTCTATGGCCTCATCAGAGAGCACGGTTGCAGGCCTGATGAGCCTCTCAGTCCCTCCTTCCTCCTCTTCCATGAGCGACAAGGAGAGGAGTGCAACTGGCAGCTCTCAGCCTTGGCAGGCGGGTTCTAAAAGTAACAGCGGCTCAGAGCAACAACAGCAGCAGGTCAACCACGAGGTCCACACCCCAGCTAAGGTGTCTTTGAGCGAGTACCGTGCAAAGAATGCAGACGTCCTGGCTGCCCAGAAAAGGAAGTTGGAGAACATGGAGGCCAGCGTTAAAAGGGAGTATGCTAATGCTGCCCAGGCTCTCATTGGTCAGCAGCAAAGGAAGGAAAAACAGCAACATCATCACCAGCAGTCCAGCTCACACACTCACTCTAGCTCCTCTTCTTCTTCTACCGATATGACCAACCCCTCACCCATTATTCTAAAAATACCCCTAGAGAAGGAGAGGCATGACCGTAGCTCCCTGAAAATGCGTTTTCCTCTGCCTGGCAGGGGAGGCAGTGGGCACAGTGGGAGCAGCAAAGGTCAGGATCAGGACATTAAAGTTAGAATACGAGTGCCTGAGAAGCAAAGAGGGAGCTCGGGAGAGGAGGGTAAGAGCAGGGACAAACACAGAGAACGATCCAACCACCACCATCACCATCATCACCATCACCATTCTTCCTCAGGTGGTGCCTCACTTTCCTCTTCACATAAACACTCATCTGGCTCTGGTGGAACATTAGGGAGCAGCAAAAAAGTCCCCAGTGACGCTTCCAGGATGAGCTCTTCATCTTCCTCTGCCTCACGTAAGAGAACACACTCTCAAGACCCCACGACAGGCTCTCATGCTCCCTCCAAAGTAGGCAAGTCCTCCAGGAATGCTTACCAGCTCCCATCCCTGTCTTCCTCCTCTGGGCAAACACTAGGCCATGGGCCTGACATCCTCCCAACCCTGGGCCTTCCCCACCATCAGGGGAGCTTCTCAAAAGGGGACAAGACGGACACTAATGGACACAGTGCAACTGGTGGGGCCCAGTCAAACGAGTACCAAGACACATTTGAAATGTTAAACTCTCTGTTGAGCGCACAGGGGGTCCAGCCGTCTCAGCCATCTATGTTTGACTACAGATCCCAATATGGGGACTACCGGTACACTGGTGGCTCCAGGGGGAACAACCCCAGACCCCCTCCCCTGCCTTCAGAACCTCCTCCTGCACTGCCACCATTACCCAAATGATATCCTGATCAGGCGATGTGTCACATTGCGTTGCATTATATACATTGGACTTGACATTATAAGTGTCAGTCTTGTTACATACAGTATTGCATAATGATTTTTATTGGACTGTTTTAATTATTTGCGGTCATATTTTGTGAGTTTTAGTGTGACAGCAAAGCAATGTACTTCTAAGGTAAATTAGTCTTTTAACTGTTACTTTCTACTGGTTGCATGTGTCGGGGGAGGGGATGATAGGCTTGAAACTCTTGCAAAATGTGAGAAAAATATATACAGGAAAGTGTAGATAATTAAAAAAAAAAAAATCATTCTCAAATGAAAAGCAATGACAAGACATTGTTTTGGTCATTGTCTTTATCATTGAGGAAACTGAAACTTGCGTGCATCACAGACTTGATAAGTTGTGGTGGTCTTTTTATAATGCTTTTTATAGTATATTATTTATTAATTGAATGCTTTTATGGAGAATAGTCCCCCCCTCTTTTTTAAGTTCTCCCCTCTGTCTTCAGTCATTTTTTGGGCCGAGGGATATTTCATCATCACAACTGTACAGACTAGTTTGAGAGTGCATGTCTCCATAGCCATGTTTGAAATATTTTGTTGTTTAACAGCCATAACCTTAAAAAAATAGGCGATGCACCATCTGCTAGTTTTGTCTAATTATTTTCCGCATCCTTTGGTAAATTGTTGTACAAAGATTGTAAAATGTTTAAAACAAACATGAAATATTTTTACATTTTGTTAATGAAAATGACAAAAAAGATGTAAATCATTGAAACTTGTACTCTTGTTTTTAGATTCTGGGTGTTGCAGTCATTGTTTTAAATGGTTGTAAAATATTGTCAGTACTCAAATTATTACTATAATGGACAAAGTTCATAAGAAGGATGTACTGTATGCCTATGGTTCACATGTGTACACAGTGGGGCCACAATGAAGGAACAGCCAGCATAAAATTCCTGTAGAATAAGTTTGGTGTCCTTTTCCTGTCATGTAATTGTCACCATTCATAGTCCTGATGGATTTTTGCCTTAGTTTAGTCAGGTCATGTGTATTATGTTGATCATATGGAAACTGTTCAGCGGTGTTAGCGTCGACTGTGCCCACTTTGGGACGAGTCACACTCTAAAGTAGACACGATAAAGGAACCCACAACATGGAGAAGCCTTTATGCTGGTTCTTTTTTCAGTGGCATTACGCAGCACAGTGTATTCTACAAAGTATTCACAGTAAACTCTATTAAAGAGCAAACATAGGTAATTTCTTTATGCATTTCTTTTTTGGAGATTCTAATGTGTGGAACCCAGTGTATATCCCTTCACACTGGTGTAATTTAAATGTGTTTGAGCTGACTTCTAACTACATACAATGTACCTTCAAACTAACATGATAATGTTTCTGATAAAAAAATTTAAATGATATACAGGTATGTCAAACATGTTTGCTTACATCCCTTTCTTGTGGAAGTCACACAAGGTAGGTAGCGGGTTATTGACACAATTCCACTACAGCCATGATCATAGAGTATAATACTAATTCATTTGAAATAATGTTTGTGCTTTGGTTGCTTTATATGGATTTTAATGCTGCATTTGCATTAGAAAGGTTACTGCAATGCAGTACACAGTACACACGACCAGTCATGCTCCATGGATACATCAAATATTTGGTCTTAGGACAACTGTTTGGCCTGTTTAAAGAAGGTAATAGTTCAGGAATTTGTTGTAACTGGGAAAAGGACAAGAAACATTAGTGCATTGAATGGTACAATTGCATTTAACAGGTGTCACATTTGTAATTGTTAGACTATTAAAATTGGTGCATGCAGTATCATGTTTGAAAATGGTTTCATTTACTATGGGCAAATCTCCTGATTGAAATATTAACTCTATAAACATGTCAGACAGTCTTACTAAAGGGATCTTACGCCCACATTAAGGAAAAATGCAAGACACTCAAGCAACCTAACAATGCAAAACAGCACAGCTCTGAGGGTTTATTACATCTTGATGTTTGGTGTTAATAGTGTTACTCAGGTCTGAAAATGAATTTTCAGGTGAAAGGTTGTGAACACTGTTTTTTAAATGTGTTTTCTTTAAACTCAAATTAAATCAATAAATATTTTAAGAAAACACTTATTGTTTCACACAGATCTTCAATCACGAAGGATGCTTAGCAGATTATGCAAACCTTTGATTGACTATTAGATTGATCAATGACGTGCATTCAAGCCTGGTGTTTCGACGAATCAGAAGCCTGAGTGGGCGGGCTCATTGTCAGTTGGGGCTGAGGGTGCTCAGTTGTTTGGGAGTGCAGGAAAATCGACGCAGTGTGCTTTAGGATCGAAGCTGCGACGGTCCAGAGAAAGCGGAAGTAAGTGAAACCGTTGTTAACTTAGAAGGTATAGGTTGGACTCCTGACATTGACAGATTCTTTAATACCGATAAAGTTCAATGTTACTACCGCTTTCATCCCATAAACGACTCATTTGAGCTGTGAAATGTGATAATTAGCCGTTAGCTTATATTAGCAAATGCTAAACAAAGATGGCGACCACACAACTGACATAGTGACGCATGATAGAGGCGGGCAAACGGTCAGAGTGGCGCCTGTTAAAACTTCACCCGGTCAGCGATCCGTTCCCCTCCCACATTTACGTTCATATTAAACCCCTTTCCTCTTTAATGGTGCTTTAAATGTTCCTCGTGTTAATTACCATTGACTACAGGCATCTTCATCCTGCGGCGAAGTTAGTAATAGCCAATCTGAAACCTGAACTTGCTGTGCTACCGCCTGCGCGATCTAATCAATGACATTACATCCATTCTGCCCAAGTACACTCAACGAGGGGTTTTTTCCCATTTATTTCTTTTCTCATGCAGTCTTCCTTAAATAAACACAGTGCACCTTAAATATTAATTCCGTTATGGATTAAAGTCCAAAAGAAGCCACATTAAATTCTGAGGTGTTGTCTTGTTATATTTGCTTCACTAGATGCAGCCTGTCCGACAAGATCGGAGACTACGTCCACAGATAGCCATATTTACAATTTTTCATACCCCCACCCTGAAGATTTAGGTGAAAGCCTTCCATTTGGGACAAGGTGGTGTGTGTGAATATTACAATATATCACAAACTGTGAAAATGGCACAAACCTTTTTCTTTTTTTAGGGTAGAAAGTTATGTGAAGAATTCTGTGTTTTGCGGTCTTCCTGTGATCATAAACGGAGACGTGAACTGTCTGTGTGAAGTGAGTGTGTTGTTTTAGCAGAGTGGCTGCAGTTCCACTGCACAGGTTGAGGTTTTTTAATTGATTGATGAAATGATGCTTCCCATCACAAATTAAACCTTTGACACGCATGTTGGATTAAGCATACAGCATCCTCTATAATTAATTAGTCCACCTCCAGAATGTTCATTTATTTGCTGCCCAAACTTCATTTGGGCTTTGTTAAGATCATAATACTTTTTTTCCAGATTTACAATGAACCGGATACGGATTCATGTATTGCCATCGAGTCGGAGCCGAGTGACTCAGGCTCCCCGTTCCCAGGAGCCTCAAGCTTGCTCCTTCACTCAGCGAGCATGCTGTCAGCCACGCCTGGATGGATTGGAATTTTGTATCAAACACATCCTTGAGGACAAGAATGCTCCGTACAAACAATGCAGCTATGTCTCAACAAAGAATGGCAAGCGCTGCCCTAATGCTGCACCAAAGGTGGAGAGGAAAGACGGGTGCGTGTAATATTATAATTTAACGTTCTTTCTCTGACGATTCTAAATAAATAAAAACATATTGATGATCATTATTATTGTTATTATATACTTTGCCATACTGTCTCATGTATACCTGTCCAGAGCTAATCTGTGCAGGTCCTTGCTGAATTTGCCTCTAAATAACAGTGCCTTTGTCTTTCCAATAGGGTGACATTCTGTGCAGAGCATGCTCGAAGGAATGCCATGGCTCTCCGAGCTCAAATGAGAAAGGCATCCTCTGGTCCATCACCAGAGGCCCTGTTGTCTCAGCTAAGTGGATATAACCGCGGTGACGCACACAGTCTTGAGGGGGGGCGTTCTGAAGCTAGCCGAATTTTAGGTATATATTCAGCACAATTTTGTTGTCAGCTTTGAATGGTTATGTAGCTTTATTCTCTTCATTGTTTATGAGGTTAACATGTTGCTTTTCCTGGGCAGATGAGGACAGTTTCAGTGAAGAGGATCATGGTCCTCTGTTGTTGGACCAAACATGGAGAGGAGACCCTGACAGTGAGGCAGACAGCATTGACAGTGATCCTGAGGATCCTCTGAAGTAAGTCTTATGTTTGCATCTTTTTCATGTACGGGATTAAAAGAGCTTTTATTGCACAATTTTCAGCCAGCCCCTACACACAGAATACAGTTTATAAACTGCATTTATCTGCATTAATCAATGTGTTTGTTCGCAAATCAAGATTATGTAGGCAGACTAGGTTAGAGCTACTTTGAAAAATTCAGCCAAGCCAATGGTCAGTGGAGTTTTTGTGTATTGTTCACAGACATGCAGGGGTGTACACAGCCGAAGAGGCAGCACTCATTACTCGGGAAAAACTCATCAAGCTTCAGTCCCTCTACATTGATCAGTTCAAACGTCTACAGCACCTGCTTAAGGAAAAAAAGCGTCGATATCTCCATAATCGTAAAGTGGAGAATGAAACTCTGGGTAAAGACCTACACACTACATTAATTGATGTCATGCCTGCTGTGTTTCTATATGCTGCTTAGGAAATCACTTCCTAAGCAGACTTCCTTTTGTGTTTACGAAGCCATGACCCCATCGCCCTCAGCAATATCTGTGTTTTTCAATGTCGATGACAGGGAGCAGTCTGCTGACTGGGCCCGAGGGTCTATCCATGAGAGAACGAGAGAGCCTGAAGAAGCTCAAAGCACTGCGTCGTTACCGTCGTCGGTACGGCGTAGAAGCTCTGCTGCACCGGCAGCTCAGGGAGAGGAGACAGGCTGTGACAGAAGGAGCTCCTCAGGTGTGATCACATCAGAATCCATAGCTGAATGAGTCATGAAAATTGACCGCGGAATAGACAGTTTCTAATTTACGTTTTTCTAACAAGGTGCAGGCTGAAATGACACTTGTCACGGCATCTGTAACTAATTTTGTCAGTTGTTTCAGGGGACCAAACTAAAACATGAAACCCTTGGCTTTAGTCTGATTAATTGCACACTTATGCTTGGCCAAACACATTTCAAAGAAATACAACACCATTCTCTTCTGCTAAAATAAAAAACAGTGGTTCTCAGTCCCACTTCATGTGGACCATGGCACTGCCTGTGTTCCCACCTTGCCTAACTATACTGTATTTATTCAATAAGGTGTGAGAAGAGAAATATTCAGTGCTGTGGACCGCAGTGTAGTGAGCCAGTCTAAATGTGCTACAATTAGAGGACAGTAGTTGTGAAATTGTGATGCTGGATATCATTGTCTCCCAGGTTTAATTTTTCACAGATGGCCGATGTTGATTGGCTTGTCCATAGTGTTGATGTTGAGTTTTTGTTCCATAGTTGAAGTTTAACTAAAAGAAACCCCATGCACATGCAGTGCAAATTCACCTTGCTTCATAAATTTAACTGATAATTTTGTGGCGATCAAGAACCCCTGTTTTGAGTGCTGGTCTGCCCAGTAAATCCTATTGACAAAAGTCAATTGGAAACACCTTTTTTATGCTTCAGTAGAGGTTATGTCATGGTTGATTGTTCTGCTCCTCTCTGGTCCCTTTTTGGCTTGACTGAATATACCCTTTTCTCTGTTGTAGCCACACACCAGAACAGTGCAGGAGAAATGCATTTCCTTTGTGGAGGGCACCCGATGTACCAATCCCTGCCTGCCTATGACCCGGCACTGCATCTCACGTATCCTGAATGATGGTTTCAAGGCCCGTTTGGTTAAATAAAGTCACTGTGTTTCATTCAACCAAGGAAGACACATATAAACTTACTGTCAGCGCTTATTTAGACGTTGCTCTAGCAACTATGATTCTCTGCTTGTGGCTTCAATCAAGACCAACAGTTTGTAGTAGCTGTTGGTTTCAATTTGAGCCTACATTAATCCTTCCTGTGGTCTGTTGGTTTTGCTTGGTTCCAAAGGGCCTAATCAGTTCAGTTGGAAGGGACAGCATCCCTTCCTAACTTTTAGTAGCAACTTAAACTGGTGCATGTAGGTGCAACCTTCCCTTATTTTGCATCCAACACAATCTAAACCTGAGTCAAACCTGAATTTCTTTATTGTGTTATTACTTTTTTGTTCACAAGTTTACTGATATTAAATAACTTGATGAAGTTTCCTTTTCACCAAAATATCCCAAGCTAAACTTTTGAGTTTTGGTTTTTATGCTTAGCATTCTACTTTTCTGATGTCACTGCTTTTTGCTTTTCCTTGACAAGACTCTCAGACATCTGCCAGGATAGTAACCAGGTGCTTTTCAAGATGTGTCCAGGCTTGAAGGATGTCCCCTGTGCCAGTACTGTACACATGGGTCAGTCCGAGGAACCTTGCTGTCCACTTCATCTATCCCTTCCTCCGCCCATGTTCCAACCTGAACAAGAACCTCCGCCACAGGAGCAACTAACCCCTCCAACCAGAGACATGTACCTGAGTGCAGCAGAGCTTCAGCCTACTGAGAGCCTTCCCCTAGAGTTCAGTGATGTATGTAGAAATATTGTTCTTTCTGTCCCTGCATTAACTACAGCACATCACAGTGTTTGACATTTTGACTGTGATTTGTGTTATCAAAAAACAAACAAGATAAAGTTAGATTGACATACCTTGATGCATGACACATTTCATGTCATGTAGGACCTGGATGTAGAAGGGGATGGCATGCAGGGTCCTCCATCTCCCCTACAGTTTGACACGGCCCTGGCTCTGGAGGACCAGACAATCAGAGCCATTGCTGAGGCTCCCATGGACATCCTGACTGGAGAAGACCCAGACCAGGTTGACTTGGATGCCCCTGGGCAGGAGCTCTCAGAAAGAGATGTGGATGCCATCATGGATGACCAGGTTGATTCATGAATAGGGATTATGGCTCTGTCATCATAAGTTTAAAACATTATGACTGCGCTCACGTGAACAGAATTGAAATGGAAGCAGTGCCTTGACTAATTACAAACTGTACTGTACAGTGCAGTGAAGCAGTGAATTCTATTATAAAATATGTATTCAGAAATTGAATATACTTTACAATGTTGGTCTCTGTGCTATTTTCTTTCGCTACACAAAACACAAAAACTTTTACAAACCAATTATCGATTGCAGATTTTAATTAGCTATGTTCTTGATGCTTTAATCAAGCCTTTAAGGAATTTTTGAGGACAGCTGAGAATTTGAAGTACACTATGAGTACCTGTATGTGCTCCCAAACTCACAGCATCACTTTAATCCACTATGTTAGCAATTATTCAGGTGTTCCTGCCACGTCATTTGCAGCTTTGTCGCTAGTTGGACTGTGTTCAGGCTTCACCACCCTTAGAAACTCTGTCCACTGTATCTCTTCTGTCCTCTACTTCTCAGTTGTATTCGCTATCATCCACCCTAGCTGTGTACACTGATGTCATTATCCATTAACAAACAACTTCCCACTAAGCTTGCTGTTCAGCAACCCTGAAAATGATCATCTGGTTTATCTCTGTTATGGATATGGCTGAAGGCCCTGCTATCTGCTGGCCTTCTGAATGTGATTGTATTTATTCACCAACTCTTGTTATTACGGTCAGCAGATTGAAGAAACAGCTGATGCACTGACTGCTATGCTTTAGACAGCACACACCCGCACAGAAAACAGCCATTTTCACAGTTGTGTGCAGAAAATTACTTTTTTCCCAAACTGTTTGCAAGACAACATTTTGATTTCTTTTGTTCTCACACTTTGCCACAGATTGGACATTACACGCATGTGGAAAGTACAACTGAACAGGCGAAAATTTCCAAAAGCATTATTTAGCTTAAAATGATAGCTTCAGACGGGTTTGTCTATCCTGGCAGAAAAGGTTATTACTGCCTCCTGACTTCCTGTTCCTTCATCTAGATGGCGTCAGAGGTCGTAGGAGGGGAAGAGGAGGCTGCTGAAAATTCACTCCAAGAAGTGGAATCTGCTGCAACTGCTGCTCTCAGATGAAAGCTCAGCCACAGCATCTGAACAAACAGCATTTAAACAAAGACTTATTTTGAATTCATCTTCCAGCCAAGTTTGATCTACAGTGTAGATCACCTGCAGATGAATAACTGTCACAAACAGGCCAGTCCAAGCTATTGCCAGTAGAATGTTGTAATCTTCGTTGATTGTATGTCTGTCACTCTGGGTATATTTATTTTACTTCAACTTTATTCAGCTGTTAATTGCCTTCAGTTGTAAGTATCAGTAAGTGTGTTGTTAATTCAGGCATCCATTCGTCCATTGTGATGGACGCTCATTCATAAATAAACTATTTTCTGATACATATGGTTGTGGCTCTCTTAATAATACCCTGCTCCGAACAGATTTATGTTTCCAATCCAGCAGAACCTTTTTTAGTGTACAGAGAATATTTAGCAGAGGGAAAACCACATATACTGGCAGTTCTAAGTATACGGTGAAGTTATGCTTGGCAGCATGGGACAGCAATGAAAAAATTGGGGCGGGTAATGCAATTTCATGCAATGACATCACTTTTCCTCAACCCAAACACCAAGCGAGGCAGCAGAGGAAGAAAGCGGCTGCTGGAAACCCAGGACGCCGCTAGAAAATGAACACCAATAACTAAACACTCGATGAAAACAAATCACCGTAGTTTTCTTCGTAAACGCCATGACACCGCAACATCGGCCTGGGCAGTTTCCAAACAAATGAGGTGAGTTGGGTTTTTTTTTTAAAGGATAAAAACGTCTAAATGGAGAGGCGGAAATTTGAAATACCGACAGTAAGCCTAGCATGCTGTCCGGTCCTCTAACAACGGGATGAGCTCCGTTTGGACGCGGTGTGTGGAGACGGGGACGTGTTAAACCCCTCTATGTCCTCAGACATTTTCCATGTTTCTGTGAAAACCGTAAGGGCGTAGCTAACATGATCACCCGTGTCGGAGGGGACTCGGTGCGGGGTTCGGGTTTGCAGGGCCTGTCCCCAAGAAAAAAAATGGACATTTTCGTCAGCTGGTCGAGCCACCCTCACTGTGTTTTATGTGTTTTATGTGTTTTATGTGGAGCTGACCTGAATTGTGGCCTGTTGCCGACCTGTCGCAGTGTAGTGTTGGTGAGGGGCTGAAATTTGAAAAGGGAACACGGAAAGGGAACTGATAACACTGATGTAAGTGAAGTAACGCTACGCTGCATCCCCCCACCAAACACACACACAGACTGGATATCCGTGCCATCACAACTACCTGTCTTCATTTACACTTACGCGTAATTAAACTGACTTTGAGCTACGCAGCGACAAACCCACCAAACATCTTCACCCAAATTTACCAATGAGTTTATTCATCGCCTGTAATTATTATTATTATCATTATTATTATTTATTATTTGCTGCAGTGTCACTAATGCTTGCAGTTCCAGATCAGTGGTTCTCAAACTGTGTTAGAGCTTATCCACCTCCTGTGGTCTACTAGATGATTTGACGTTCTGAGTAGAATGAAGACAAGTGAAATTTTGTCCATGTGGTTAATTCTGCATGTGTGAAGCAGGCTGGATTTAAGGATGGTTGCTAACTATTTGTGTCTTATATTAAAGAAGTGTAAGTGTCAGTAACCTGTGTTTGATGTACAGACAACAGTAACTGATCTAGATGATTAATCTGTCTCTGTACACATTCAGTACCGTTATAGGTGCTTTAGTAACCTGGTTATTCGACGCTTTTGGCATTTAGCTGGTTACAACAGCCCCAGGTTAACTCACAGAGATTTCTGCTGGGGTCACCCAGTTACCTGGCGGTATATACCTGAGTTTTTTTGAAGAGTTTTCATGTCTGTGGCTTGGAATCGTTTGTATGAGCATGGCAAATGACATCAGCAAATCGTAACATTTGCAGAAACCTAATGGACGACATTCTCATGCAACAGCACAGTGGCGGTGATTTGTGAATATTACAGTGATTGGTAAATTACTGAGGTGTAAATGTAACAGAGCCAAGTGCATCAGCAGCTTTATGGCATCATATGTGTGTGTAAACATGGTCACTGTGATTCATGCCCTCTGATACTGTAAAACTAGCAACGATTATACGAGCAACTGTAATGTGGATAACGGTTAATGGAGTTGGGTTGTCACTTAAAAGCGCTTATTTAAAAGTCCTTAAACAGTTCTGTTTTTCTGGATGTCTTTCAAGTCACAAGCGATGGATTGTATTTTGGGTTTTTTTCACCATGTGAAAAATGCTTTGGCTGTGAAACGTGTTTACTTGATATCTTGGAGGCTTAGTTAGACATGAAATAATATTAAAAAGGTACCAGATAACGCGTTATATGTGTTATGTAGTCTTTTAGTAGTGAAAAGGGTGCATGCTATAGTGATCTGTGCCTGCTGGCCAAATAAATGCTCATGCTGTTTTCATTGTCTCCTCTTCTGAACAAAGACCCGATTTTATGGCAGTAGAAAGATGGAAGAAGCCAAAATTTATCATGCACAATATTCAAGTTTTACTGGAGATCTCATATGAAATGTTCAATGAATCTTTCAGTATTTGCAGGTTTTATTTTTCACATATTTTATTTGAAGCAGAATGACGCACAAAGCATACCTTTGTAAACTGTCTATTGATGTAATGTTACATTTTGTTGTTTTTGGCAATTGCAGATAATCCCTCATAAATGTTAGATCATCCAAACCATTAGATCATAATCTTTTGAAAAATATGAGATGTGTGGGATGAGTCCTAAAAAGGAAGTTAACTGATCCAAACTTACAAACTAGCCTCTTGAGTGGAATTATTACCTGTTGTTGTTGATACATCTAAATGAGAGAATTCAATGTTTTGATCCTTAAGGAGTTTTTTCCTTTCACAAATGACCAACAGTAGTAGGAGGTAATAACAGCAGGTTGGGCCAACAGTGGAGAAGACTTATAACTCAGCAATGTTCTCCCTTTTCCTTTCATTTTCTGCCATTGATTTTTTTTTTATGTTTGGGTATCCAGAGTTGTAGTAACTGTAACTACGGTAACTGTAAATCAGGGAGGGATGCTATCATGTGACGGGGCCTCATTCTCCCGTCAGACATGAAAAATTCCATCGGGAGACGTGTGAAAAAAATTGATTGACTAATACAACAAAAATGGCGTGGAAAATTCGGTGTTATTTTAAAAATTTTAACCAAGATTATCACTTCATACATGAGATTGGACGACGGAGTGAGTACGACTGCATGTTTTTGCCTTATTTTAAACAAAATCTGGACACGAACATCAGGACCATCAGCGCGCTGAATGAATGACCTCAGAGCTGCAGAGAGCTTTGAAAAAATGTGGTTCCACTCTATACTCGCTAGATTACATTCATGGCCTGTGTGAGTGCTTGTGCATGTGGGGCTCGATTGAAGTTTTGTGAAAGCTATGTCCCTGTGCAACTTTCAGATTGCATGTGCAAGCTGTGTCGCATTACATCATGAAAAGCAGAGCCAGTGACTTATTCAAGTGTAATGGGCAGTATAAGTGCTCGCTCACCCTGTTCGCCTCTAATTGTTCACAGATGCTCTGCACGCCTTTGTGTTGCACATCTTGTTGCAGCAGGCTCATATAGAGGACATATACAGTGTTCAGACTTTATTGTGGCGCAGAAACATGTCAAAGTAAGTGTTTAATTTAGCTTTAGGTTCTGTTAACCAGATCAGATGTGGTTGTTGAATAATTTATTAGCCATAAGACATTAAAAACCACTGCTACATATTAGCAGTATTCCTTCGAGACGTTGACATCGGGAACTTGAAACAAGGCTGTGAGCAAAACACAGATCATATGGAGAGGACGACTTGGCATAACCTCTAAGAGACTCTCAAGGTCAGTCTGTCTGTGAAATATCACTTTATTAGGCCTTAGTTCACCACCTTTACAGGGAGGAAGGAGCAGCAGGACAATAATTTAGTCGGCTTGATGTCTTGCAGGGGTGTGCAGACAGGTCAGAGCCTCCTGCCGTCAGTCTATCTTAGT
>OMNV01012087.1:150729-168571 GCA_900303265.1 Brotula barbata | reverse complement strand
CGGCTATGCTTTGAAGATAGGTTAGGCTGGAGCTGGAACTTCTCTTTATCAGTTATCACCTCAGCCCTTTATCGCTCCACCGTCTGATGCATGCAGGTAACCGTGGTTACCATGGTAATGCACCAAAGGCACTTCTGGAGCCTACATTAGCATCTCAAAAATATTCATCAATTACCCCACACAGTCGGCTCGATACGACAGAGCTCACAGCAGGAGGGAAGACTGCTGGAGATCTGTGCAAGACATCACCATCACAACTCTCTGTATACACACAAACACACACACAGACACACAATGTAGGTATTTAGATCAAAGCAATCATCCCCGCCTGCGTTGCTCACCCACAGCCTTTTGGGGTTTTTTCTCATTTGTATGTTGCTAGAGCAATATCTGAACGAGTCATAAAGAAGGACCTAAAACCCCTGAGCATGTTTTTCTTCTTTACATAAACTGCCTTAAATCCAGCTGTGCCACTAAAAAAAATGTATGTTTGAATATGCTCTAGTAATCCATAGTCCGCCAAATGCACCGAGCGTTCATTGAAAGTCCACCCTACAGAGGAATCTGCGGTCTCACAAACATAGAAGTTGGCTTTAGCTGCTTTAGCTCTCGCAGCTGTAACAAACATTCAATTCATCAGTCCAGCCAGAGAAAATATGGCTCGGAATGTAGCTTTAATCAATTCAAGCTAACCAGGTCGTGGCCAAAAATGGACAAAATTGCCATAATTTAGTTCAGTTGTATGCAAGCGTGTTGTGTTAGATTATCAATCCCTGATAAAGAACTCCACCTATGGTGTAAGGCTTTGACTATATTGAAGTTTTCTCGTATCCTCTGAGTTGAACAACATTCCTTTGTGCACCTCTGGAGTTTATTTTCATTTGTCTTAAATAAGGAATACCCACCCCCACCCCTTCCATCCCTAAGCCCACTCCCACAAGGTGCTTACTGAGCTACTGCTGCTTCAATGTTTTCAAATTCTCCTGAGCTTCCTGTTTCAAAACCTCTCCTTCATACTGATTCTGAGTGGAAATAGCACTCATTTCCCATGGAAACTATATTGGACAGTTTGTCAATATGATAGAGAGCTGATTGTTTGGAGACTCCTGCACTGCCATCAACAAGGATTTCCATATATATCGCATTCGTCTGTTCTATAGTGTCTTTTATTCTGTACCATAAATAGGTCTTCCTCTTGGCCAGACTTTAGGAAAAGGATGTGGATGATGAGTAGGCATGAGTCGGGATAGCACTATGAACTTCTGGTTGAGTATGAGCCCCCACGCCTGGTGGCCAGATGTGGAGAGAGCCTGTTGCCAAATGGCTCGCATGTCTGGTCTCATGTCATTGTCCTTTGCCTGCCTTTCTTTTAGTGTGATCATACTGGTGTGGCAGCTCTGGACACAGGACACAATGGCTGCCTTTGACCTGGATTAACTTGTCTGGCCTCACCAGTGAGTCTTGTTCAACCTACATATTTTCCAGGCATGTCAGAGTTCAATAGCTTGGTGTTCGTATGACTCACTGAGGATCAGGTAGTAAAGACATTTGCTGACACACATGGAAATCGAGTGTGGACCTGGACAAAATTCAATTGTTCCTCATGCAGTCTGGTTATGGAGCTCGTAGTCTGGTTGGCAGGGATACTGCGTCTCTCTGGAGTATTTAAAGCAGTATGAAAACTCCTTTATAGGGGCCATGACAAATGGTTTTCATTACTGCAGAAATGAACTGAAGGGCATTCTTTGAATATTTTCACGTCAGGGATTTATTGAGGCCACAAAGATGACAAAATGAGATTGTTGTAAAACAAAAGTTACCTTGAAAGTTTACCTTGACTGTGCACACATTGCACAAATTACCAAGATCAGCAAGCCGGTTTTGTGGCTGCCTCTGATTGCCCACTGGCTACAACTCCCGACTTCATAATGAGTTCCGATTAATCCAAGGCTTCATGCAAATGAACACAGGAGGCCTCCACCAACACCACTATGGTCCAGCTGTAGTCCATCCCCATCTCCTTGCCGTGGGATGAGTGTCACGTTTCTTGTAGGTGGATTAGCCCTCCATCCTCACATGGAGCTGTGCACATTACTGCCCATTAAACTGTCTCCCCCTCAATGGGGGTTTGTACCTCATGGGTCTGATTTACAGCTCTAATTCAGAATTTCCTTGACAGTTCCTTTGCTTCAGCTGCCCTCTGTTTAGGAATAAGAACAGTAAAAACGGACCATCTGCTAACGGAACACTTGATTTTGCATCCATGCACTTTTTTTTTTTATGATTGTTTTATTATTTTAAAGTGATAATCCTTAGATATATAGTGCAACTATAATCCCAATTTTCCATAGCATTTTTTTTTGTAAAGGTTATTCTACTGATTTTAGGTTTTCACACACATTTGCTTATCGGATTTTCACAAAGTGCGTTTGACCTGCCATTCCCGGGAAAATTATGCTGTGTCACATGATAGCAAATTTGACGCATAAAGTCTTAAAAAGGCCACTCCAGCTAGGAATACCCAAAATAAAGTAAAAAAATAAACCAAGCTGCGTAGAAAGTGACTAAACCAAAGGTTTCTGTGACACCTTGTTTATTTGTAACCAAGTTGTCTGTGCTATGACCGAAGCCTGAGTCCATCTTATGTCCTGGTCCTGTAGTCAGTTTCCATGTTGTTTTACAAGGCATGCTTCATTGTCTTAAGTCCGATGTTTGACAGCCTCTTGACATTGTTGTGTTTGAGCTCTCATCTATGTCCACATTTCCATTGACTATTTGAACAGCTAGTGAAGCTCTTCACTTGGGGAAAGTGGATGGCAGAGGGGGTCACAATAGGCCTTTTATGTTGAGAGTTATTCTCATTCCCCTGTGTTAGCTCCAGGGGACCATGTGACTGGATCTCATTCAGGTCATGTTGGCCTGTTCAGCCTTTGACCCTCTTCGAAGGGAAACTAGTCCCTCAATGTCCCATTCATTCCTTACACATGTCTGTGTGCATTATTGTCTGACACAGCAGAGGTATGCCAGTCCCCTGACAGTCATTCGGCCCCTTTGTCCTTCGGTATCAGTGGTTTACTGTCATGTACAGTTTACTATAGTTTTAGAAAAGGAATCCAGAAAATTAAGAATTTCAGTCTGCTTACAAATAGACGGACAAACACGACAAACACCTCTGTGGTGGAGGTAATAACAATGAAATAGTGACGGTCATCCCTTCTGCATGTCTGCTCATTCTCCCATTCTGCCACTGGGTGGACTCACTTCAGATGAGTGAGGATGGACTAGGCAGGGCTGCCATATGGAGGGTAAAATCCTCAGTAATCACAAGCAGTGCTGATCTGTGTGATTTTTGATGTGAAGCGTGGTGTGTCTGGTGTGTGTAGTCTTTGTTGTGGTACATCCTTGAAGGCTTGAAGAGCTCTAAATTTCCTCAGAATGCAGAACTGTGTGCTTTTGTCTTTCTCACATTTTCCAAATTGAGCGCATCAGTGTCTTTGATTGTTGAATGCCGTCTGTATTTGCTCAATAATTCCATACTCACCAAACTGGCTTGACTGTCTGAGTCAAATAACAATGGCCTCTAACTAATGACATTCATGTGAGCTCCCTCGGGCACTTCATTTTTGACCAGAGGAAGTGTGGGATGAAGTTGATTCAGGTCAGATCTCTTGTCTACTCAATTAGGGTCAAATTAAAAACAGAATGGGTCAACTTTCAAAGGTCAACGAAAGTATACAGCCGCCATGTCTGTTTGCGTTGCCAGTCACAGAGAAGTGTCTGTCCAGTATTTCTGCTTTATTGCATTAGTTTGCCACATTCACATCCTAAAACCCAGGTTTTCTTGTATGGTTGCTGTCTTGACACACAGTCGTTCCTTTATCAGACCCGTTAAGTTTGTCTGGTATGTCTGGGGTGTGACGATGATGTGGCTTCATTAACCGGGAAAATAGATGAGTCACACACTGGGAGGGAAAACCTCGGGGAGATAACCACAGATATCAAGCTGCGATACAAGACACGCAATGGAGTGGATGGATGTGAAATTCACCCCTAATTAAGTCTGTCGCTCTTGATTATTTTGAAAATTTGTTCAGTTATTATGTTGATATGAATCAAATAGGCAATATTTTTGTATATATACTGTATATGTATACTCTGCTGTGTTCAACAGTCTGTTTCATAAAGACAGAGACAAGAAGGAGAAATTAAAACTAGAAATTTCCAATCGCAACAAATAATAATTTTAATTAATCATCATAATTGGGCCAATTTTGATGCAGAAATCATTTAGCTAAATGTGGTAAATGGTTCATTGTCAGATCAAGACACCGTGATGTCACTATCGCCTCTTTGCCTGATGATCATTTATGTGTCATTTTAATTGAGCATTGTTTAAATGGAGGAGTCTGTTATGACCCATTAGTCGTGACAGCTCTACAAGACATAGTCAGTGGATAGATAAATGCAAATACACTCCTACTGCTGGCCCATACTGTAATATTCATCTATGGAAGTCATCAGGCAAAATGAAACATTTATTCTGATTTTTACAGAGTTTTTTACTATTCAATTGAAATCTTTTCTGAACATGGTGCCATGGTACTCAATCTAACAGCAGTGTGATTGAGAAAGACAATCCTCTTAGCATAGAGCCTGGGTTCTTTCTAGGGCACTGAGTCTCTCTGTGCACAACTCTGACAGTTTAGCTGTCAGATATCCTCTCTCTGTATGTTCCTTTGTCCGCTCCATGGTGGCAGGGTCTCTTGAAACACATCCCCCTCTCCTCCTCTTTATGGCCCAAACTGGCAGCTGTAGGGTTAATGTTTAGCAGCAGCAGCAGCAGCAGCAGCACAGGCAGAGAGGCAGGAGTTGTAGGAGGAGGGGAAAGGGAGCAGGAGAGGTGGGGGCTGGTCCACAGCTGTTGTAGTAGGCAGGGTCTATTGGGGTAGGAAGCCTGCCTCACTCGCCTTGGAACAATGGGAGACATGGCAGCCTCTGCAAACAGCACACACACAATGCACATGACCAAGGACAGGCCTTTTCCAGCAGGAGTGTAGAGGAAACCGGCTTCCTTGCCATATACTCAGAGGGTGACGGCAGTGTTAACAGGGGGGGAAATAATCTCCTCCACAGCCGGAAAAGAGAAATGTAAGGTTGTGGCCTCTCTCTTTCTCTTCCTCTCTCTCTTTTTTTGGTGCCTTACATTTCATTCTGCTGTGTGGAGATCTCGGACATACTGACTGGATGACAGAAAAGGCAACAGCAGCAAGGTGAGGTCATCCAGAATTTGTACTTGCGAAAAAACCTGGTCAATAGTGATGCCATTTTTATAGCTGACATCCCATTTGCAGGCCTCCCTCCGTCTGTTATGGCGTTGTTTCTGTTTGGAAATCAAATACGTAGTGAAATATTGATCTGTGTGAACATCAGGTTGTGTGACAGAGGGCGAACACATGTCCTGGACTTGGGTTTATGGAGTTGACGAGCAGATGGACGTGAATGGAGAGAAGATGACTCCTCTGAGCAGGGCTGCTGTGGGTTGTGTATGTATGTGCGCATGTTTAGGTTAGGGAGCGTAATATCTCATAGCTAGTCAATATTTTATAGCAACAGCAAACCACGGACTGTTATGACATCTTTGCTGAGCCAACATGCGCTCACGGTGAACTGTTTTGGTTATGGCTAACAATGTGTCATAAATCTGCCAAAGCGGGTATCGTGGTGGGGGATAGAATAGCCCAAATGTTTTTGTGGTTGAACGTGTGATAAAACAACACGCACATTATATGATATCGGAGACGGCAGGCCCATAATGTGGTTGGGTGTGGAGGTTGCCTGGCAGAGATTTTAGAAGGATCCCAGTGAGGGCCACTGTTCTGTTTGATTGCTCTCAGACATATATGGCGCACATCCAACCTTTTAGGCCTTTTGGGAAGAGAGCTCCTCTCACTCGGCCCCTCCCCCACATCCCCTCCGCTGCTCTTCATCCCAAATATTGCTTGTGTACAATTAGTCTCGGCCCACGCAGCCAAACATCAGACAGGAAGTGCTGTCTGAAGAGAGAGCCTGCTTTCACACCCACAGCTGCCCCTCTTTGATATTGATCAAAAATGCAGCTTTATTATTAATGCAGACAACCTTGTGTTAATGGCGCATGCAGAAGAGCGACTTTGGCCTACATTTTGAGGAAAGAATCAATCTACCGTGATCTTGTTTAATCCCACCATCCCAGGATTTAGATTTTTGTCACATTGTTTACATCTCGTGCCTGCACACACAGCGAGAACTTCGGGCTGCGCTCTCCTGATTGGCAAGCAGAAAAGCTGGTGTTTGACATATCCCGAGACAGCCTTGCTACGCCAAATCCCCAAGTGTTCGGCTGACATGATTTATGAAGCTTTTGTGCGTTTCTTCTCTCCGCCTTAGCTGATTCGCCTTTGAATTTTTATCAGCCTTGGCCTCATTCTACGAATATCATCTGCGCAACCTCTCCTTCTGCACATAGCCAGCGTCTTTGAAAAGACGATCTCGAATCAGAATAATCCAATATTTGATCAGTCATTTAGTGCCTCATGTCAAGGAGCTAAATTAATTCTCTGAATAGTAATCTTGTTTGAAGCGATGTCTCTTGTGATCTTATTTTGGTGGTTCTGTGATCTGCCATCTTTGTGAGCTTCCTTGATAACACTCATCACAGATCAGGTCTTTAATTCCAACCCAGGACCAGCTGGACCAAAGAGGACAGGGCCAGTTGAAGTTGGTCTGCTCTCGCTCTATTCAAACCCAGATTGAGAGGGCAGATGCTCTACACCTCTAATCCCATTTCATTTTGACAAGATCCAACAGGATTAGACTCTCTTCCCCTATAGGCCGTTTTTGGAAATAACAGGATAATGCTGTAGCTTGTCGCCCAAATGTATCTGGGCTGAGGAGACACGAGACAGGAATACTCCAAATTAGCCATTTTTAGAAACCACATGTAACTAAGGGAGAACATGGTTCATGGGGAATCCCACGCTGGATTAATAAAATAAATAAATTTACTGTGGCACACAGTGTGTATACGCATTAAGTGTCCGGCGTTATCAGAAAGTGTCTGCTGAATTATTCATCCGTCTTTCTTTCATTACTCTTTACAATGACTCAGAGATGAAAGGAAAGATGAGAGGACGAGAGATTGAGGAAGAGAGCGAGAGGAGTGGGGGCTTGCGGTCTTGGCATCGCTGGCGTCGGCTGTGAGCTGGTATCTCCCGAGGGCAATGGAGAATGTTCCTCTCCTCCTGGTTTATTGTGTATCCGGGGAGCGCATTGCTGCCCTCGGCTCATCGCAGAGGTGACTTTGGTCTCAAGCCTCCCAACCTCTCCTGTTATCCACTTACAGCAAAGTGTTTTTCTTTCTATTTATATGAAGCACGCAGTGCGTGTAATTTCTTCGCTGTAGAGCACTTTGAGTTTCATTTCCTGTATGAGAGGTCCTATACGAACAAAGTTATTACTATTACGCAGCAAAATGTTGTGCTCCTGTCAGCAGCAACACAAATAGGATTGCAGAGGCGTGAGGAGAGGAATACGAGAATGAAAGAACAGTTTAATAAAATCAAATCTGCTTTTGTTTTCTCTCCTTTTCAGCTCGTTGGCTTCGTTGTTGCGAGACAGAGGTGCCTGACAGGAGATTGACTCCTCTTCACAGATCATAAAGGGAGCTGATATTACAGGTGAGTCTGTGGGTGTGCATTGTGCTAGTATACAATGACTAAACAAAGTCAAGAGCTCCTTGCAGTGCATCCGTTCTTCAGTAAAACCAGAAGAATTTCAAAGAATTCATGGTGGAATATAACCAACATGTCAATTTGCAGTGGATTGTGTTAAGCTTATGTTACAGTGTAATCCTAACACACGTGAGCATGCGGCCTGACCAATTCAGACGAGACCCAAATGACACAAGTGCTGTGTAAGAAATATATCAACCCACCTTTCTATGCAAAACAATTCCCGTCCAAATAGTGCATCATTGTTTGTCATCTGACTCATTTGTATCCTGCAATTAAAAAGTGAATTCTGTCAGAGCAGTGTACGCCCTTGAAAGTTAAACCAACCTTTCCAGCAATAGCTGCTGGGTAATATGTGGAAAACACACCAAGGCTATTTATTCACTGCAAATAACACATTAGTTTTCCTCTGGTATCAAATTGCACATTATCTGTTTGCCAGTGGATGCACAGCAGTGTCCCTAAACCCCTGATTTTTACATGCAGGTATCCATTTTACAGTCGTTTTAGGAAGAACAAAAACACGACATGCCCACTTGGCTCGGAGGCTAACACATGATCCGGTCTGCTTTGTTGCACGATCGGAACGTTGAGCCGCGATCGCTGCGCCTCGCTGCACTTTGTTTACACTCGCAAATGTCTGATTTAGTGGCCGTGTTTGGAGAAGGGAGGACATTCAACAACAAAACAAAGCCCCGTGCTGACTTTGGCCTCCTCGCTCATCGATTTTCCTTTTTGCTTTCTTCCTTTTCCAATTATTATCAGTCAGCACCATTAGTGCTTGGATCCTGTGCTTTAACACATTCTGTTAAGTTATACAGAGAGAGAAAAATGATTTGTGGAGAGGATATAAATGCTAAAGGATGTTTGGTCACTAGTCTTTGTGAGTGGATAATAATTATTTTACAGCATCTCGTTGTGTCTTAAAGTAGATGGATTTTAACTGCTGTACTAAACACATTGTAGTTTATCTCTCAGATGATTTACATTTACTCTAATTTAGTTGCACTTCTAGATTTGGATTCCTGGTTACTGAGCGGAAATGTGTGTTATTTTTGCTACCGGTCGGTTAGATTCCACTAATAGTCTCTCTTCTAGAATGTCATTTCATCCTCATTATTATTATTTTTCCTGCTCAGCCGAGTATTTTCACAGTGTTTAAAAAATACAAAAAAAAAATGGTCTTATTGCTCCATTGTGTCAGATATACGAAAATAACTAAATTGTGTCCATTGTATATCTTAGAGTGGCTTCACAATCAGGCTAGTAAGATGTAAATAAATGCACAGTCCTCATCCTTATCACACATGGGGGAGTGTGAAAGTGAGATTCTTACATTTCGGACTGCAGACCTGAGACATCTCTTGCATTTTCCAGAGAGCATTTGTGTAGTGTTGAATTGCTCTTGCGAACGAATACAAATGGCGTTTAGAAAACTGCGTCTTGCCACGGTGAAAGGTGTGGGGTGGGGTGTATAATACCCCACCGGCAGCGTGGCCGCTCAGCAGCGCATTCTGCAGAGCAGCAGCAACGTTACTCTCTTTGCATTCTCCTCATGGCTTCTCCCAGTCAGCACTGACAGAAAGCAGCGACTGTAAGTCTGCCAGGCTCTGTGGAAGGAGCTCCCTGGCACTGCAGGCCCACTGGGAGGCTCTCCTTCGTCCTGTCAATGGGTTTCCATGTGCAAAGTTTCAGACCAATCACGTTTTTTTTTTACCACCATGACCACAATACTGCAGTCTACAAAGCACTCAGCAGTACACTGTATTTCTCTGTATGTGTCTTTTCCTCTTTTCATTTCACAAGAGGATATGAGCTCTGAAACTGACACTGTGTTCCAAAGGTGGACACAGTTCACTTCCCTAGTAAAGACCGCGCCTGCAGCTTCATGCAGTTAATGTAGTTTGTTAAAAGTAGGGTTTTGGGGCACCTCAGTAGCACACCTGCATGCCACATACTGCAGCTGCGCAGGTTTCATTGTGCTCTTTGCTGTGTTTCTCTGCCCTGTCCTCTACTGTGCCTATCATAATAAATCAGAAATCTAAAAGCAAAAAAGGATTACGTGGGTGAACACAGGGGAGAACTTGAAAACTTTGTAGTGTTGTTCTGGATGGAAGTTAGACGCACTTTGATGTTCGGATCCCCCTCGTGGTCTTGAGAAATAGAAAGAAAGTGGAGCAGACGGTTTGAAGTGCAAACTTAACACAACTAATCACAGAGGTGCATCAATTATAAGACCAGACAGTAGCTATGATCCTGACATTCTGTTCACAAACTCACATATATATATATATATATATATATACCCGCTATTTATTTGTTCATTCATCATTACCGATGTGTTCACTCATGCATCTTCTTCGGCACAATAGTGTCCATCAGGACCATCTTCGGAGCAGACTAAATGCCTACATAATACAGCGTTGAGACTGTTGATCACATTCTATGTATGGCATTTAATGAAAAGGCTTTTAGAATGACTACGTAGTGCACATTTGGGACACATTTAATTTTTTCTTTGAGAGATGATCGAGTTCATATCCAGACATCTTTGGAGCCTGTTGGATTGTGGATCAATGAGACTCGACTCGAGATTCGTCTTGTGGTGTTTTCAGCTATGCTTGTGATGTATCTCAGCAGTTCAAAAGAAGCCACAGCAGTGGCAGCAGCACCACAATTTTATGTTATATTTAGCATCACTTTTGTTGTCTTTTGGTACATGCTGTAATTTCCCTGTGAATGTTGGTGAACACACAGAGTTGGGTGCATGTTTCTCTGCCCCCCTGCCCGGAGCTTTAATGTACATTAGCGAAGAGAAAAGTTGGTATTTATAACCACTCAGCATCACTCCTTATCCAAGGTCAAACTGGTGGCTAATATCTGCTTCCGTTCTTACGTGGACTGCATTGATCAGCCTTCCATTATACGGGGAGATTTGGCTGTGTTCAGTCAATTGCAGCTCAATAAGAAGCCTTCACTTTGGATGGCGCTCAGGATTGTTGGTGGGGTTTTCACGATGCACAGGCTGTGTTCAATAATCTTCCTGTAAATGCTTTCCAAATAGCTCTAGTTACACAATGCCTTGGAGATGTGTTAAATTTGGATTGCTGATTTCGTAGGATGCTATTTAAAAGTGTCTTCTACTGCTTTGCTGATGTTTACCAATAAACTGTGTGTGGCCACATGCAGACACTGGTTTGTGTTTGTGTCACTTTGTCTTCAAATCCGACCTAACAACACTTGGCACTGTCCCATATCTCATCCCCCTTACAGACTGAACGAGATTTTTTCTTTCATTTTCCAGAATTATACCAAAAGTTGGTAGAATGCATGCCACGTGCCGTGGTGATGTAGGTTTGATTCCAACGTGTGCCCTTCACTGCATGTCATCCCCTCTCTCTGCCCTGCACTTACTGTCTGTCTCTCTGCTGTACATATCATAATAAAGCAGAAAGGCCACCCCCCCCAAAACAAGCACACCAAAAGTTAACAAAAGATGTGATTACATTAATTAAAAACATGGACATAAATGATATTTTTCAAATTTTTGTAATAATTTTACAGTATAGATGGATTTTCTTCCAAAAAAAGGCAACTTAAAGCCAGTTATTGCAGGCATTTCTCTGCAATATGTTTGACATTGTTCCAGATGATAACTCCTCTGCTTTGCATGGAGAATTGGCTACAAAAGGATCCAACTAATACTTCATCTAAACAGATTTTAATTTGAAAACTTAATGTCAATGTGTCTGCACATTGGGATGTAATGCTGTTTCTGGATTTAAGCCAGGGATGTGATGCCAGACAATTTAATCCCCGAATGAGACCTTGGTAACATTACCAGAGTTAACGCAGGAAGGGTCTCAAACGAAAGCACTGCTGTCACTTTGAAGGTGGGAGGTATTCATCGGGTAACAGAAGGAGGACAGAAATAGAGAGAAAACAGAGCTCTTTATCGTCATAAATGAATATACAGTACAACAGCATTAACTTCAATAAACTTTTCAAACAGCATCATTTCTTCCACTCACTTTGCACACTCAGTTGCAGGTGTTTCTCAGTTCATGATCCTGATCTAACCTATCATATTACATATTTACTTTTTATGAAATGCCGGAAATCTCATTGGATTCTGTTTAAATGTTGTCAGGATGACTTGAAATCTCCCAGACTGATCTGTCATAGTTTCAGAGGCCTAAACTACCTGGTCTTTGTTTAATGCATCGAAATGTGTGTAAATGCAAAAGGAATGAGTTGGGGAGTTAATGATGATGATAATATTCATATAAAACATTTGGAAGGCTGCTATCTTTATGTATTACTTTGAAACTAATGATTT
Source organism: Brotula barbata (assembly GCA_900303265.1). Taxonomy (NCBI): domain Eukaryota; kingdom Metazoa; phylum Chordata; class Actinopteri; order Ophidiiformes; family Ophidiidae; genus Brotula; species Brotula barbata. The sequence continues at coordinate 156,463 of OMNV01012087.1, read as the reverse complement.
ATTGATGTAGCATTTGAAAACAACACGAGTTGTGCCAAAATGCTGCAGTGAGAGACGAGAAAAAAGTGTTGTGCAATGACGAGAACAGCAGGAAAAAAAGAGCGATATAAATTAAGATAACCAAAGATAAAGCTAAAACACAACAGACAATAAAATCAGAGTATAAGGACCACAGGGATTTTAAGGTAGCATGGAGGGAACAGACAAAAAGTGACAGGCCATTCCACAATCTGGGAGCAGCAACAGAAAAAGCTTGATTCCTTTTATTTTAGTCTTTAAAAGAAAAGATAAATCTTGAAACAATGGTCCTGTAATTTGTTGATTCTTTCGTGAGTGAAGCCATTCTGACAAAACTCGTGCAGTTAGAACAAGATGTGGGTCTGCATCACAACAACACATACTTCTTCGGATAGGTCCACTGCACTGCTGTCAGACAATTAGCACACACACACGCACACACACACACACACACACACACACACTCCTGGGAACAGTGTATACTAGCAAACTGGTCCTCAGCCATTTGCCCTGTGGTGTGCCGTGCTCGTACATCCAGGCAGCCGGTGCTCAGCATGGTGCTAGAGTCTGATTCATGAATCATCTTTGAAGCAGCAGAGGAATATGGGAACCCATCCTTATCTCTCTGAACAATCTGGCAGTCTAGCTACGCAGGATGGACGGATTAAGGCTGTGTTTTGTTGTCTCTCCTAATCCTCGGAATACAGTAGGCTCCGTGGAATCAACAACACTATCGTACATGTTTCCGCCCCGTTGTTGCGGACAGGACGCAGTTCTGCATGTCACAAATCCTGCTGAGGGGCAGGCTGCAAAACAGTGTTGAAACTCAAGTGATGTGGCTGCCTATAAACAGACTATAAACAGAGTGTAATGGTGGTAACAATGTTAACGTCACTCTTACAGATGAGAACAGTGTGTGTGATGTAAAGCAGACCTCAGTTAAACTGGTATCCCAGCATTTGTTTGGGGCTGTTTGGAGTACCAGATGGGCATTTTTTACTGCTGTAAGACAATCGGAGTCAGTAATGGTATCAGAGAGAGAAATGTTAAATGTTCTTCAAAGTGATTTTGATATTCTGGCACTCATTATACTATGGCAAACCACTGGTTTAAAGGAATCCCTGTACTGTAAAATGGATGAAAAAAGACTATTAGCATACACCATTTGACTTGGATCTGATGTGGTTTTAATTAAAATGGGTTGTCAGCAGTGCATGAAACAAACACAATACAGAGTGTTATGGTACTGTAGAGGGCAGAAAAAAACATTACCGCTATTTATATAGTATGACTTCTATAAAAGAAAAGACATCCTAATAATACGGGTGGTTACCTGCCAGAACTGCTGATGCTCTTTGCTGTGCGTTTGCTGATGAGCACATTTACGACAGAGGCCGTGGCAGCAAAAGTTGAGTGTCACCTTCTCTGTCTTCCAGATGAGAACAATGTCCGATGAGATGGAACAGAGAATGTGTGACGAGGACTTTGGTTCGGACGAGGAGGGGGAGGAGGGAGACGTGGAGTCTTACCTGGAGGACAACAGCAGCGAGCTCATGGACCGACTGAGGGAGCTGGAGGTAAGGAAACGAGAGTCACTCCAACTACGGATCTGAGGAAAACATAAAGATAAAAACTACTGAAATGATCATTTTCAATGAAATTGTAGTTCATGATGTTCTGTCACAAACAGTCATTTCTCAAGTTATTATTTTGCACAGATGCATGCGTGATGTATGAAAGTATTCATAATGCCACTGACATTAATGTAATATTCACAATATTCATTATCATGAAGTCACTCCTCTAAAAGCCTGCCTGGCCTGTGCGACCAGGACTTGAGGCTCTGCGAGGGATGACTCACAGAGAGACGACCTTTCTGCTTTTCCAGTTATAGTGATAATCCCTGACTTGACAACATCATTAGATGTAAAAGTCTTGTCTCCAGAGATTTAATTGGATTAATGGGAGTGATTGGAGGGAATTATAGGAGATTGTTTGCAAATTTGCTGTTGTTACCCCCTACTCTAATGCTTTAACTCAAGTCAGCACAAATATGAGACTATCCAGGATTGCCGTCTGTTGAATCTTCTGTCATATTTATTATTTTGCATTGTTGATTTTTGTAGCTTGTACTGTTAATGTAGTGTTTTATTTGTTTATTTGATTGCCTTTTGTCTATCTGCACTGGGACAACAGATAAGCTCCTAGCCAACAGTGGCATTACTTTTAAACTGTGCATGATCCCTGTAAGAATAAACATTAAAGTAGATAAATGCACATGTTCTACTTTTTGATGTTTTTCCTCGCAGGCTGAGAATTCTGCCTTGGTGTTGGCAAATGAGAGTCAGAGAGAAGCTTATGAAAGATGCTTGGACGAAGTAAGTCCGTTAATAAGATTGTAAATTCTACTCTGATGAGTCACGGCAATAAACGTATAAAATATAATTGTTACATTTTCTTTTTGTCACCAGGTGGCCAACCATGTTGTTCAAGCTCTGCTCAATCAAAAGGTAAGACGCTGTGAAGCTTCTTCTGCGGCTCTTTTCTGACTTTCTTTAGCTTGAGTGGGGATGTGACTGACTGAGGTCCACCATTAAAATGCTGCTGCGTGTGTGTGTGTGTGTGTGTGTTGCTGATCAGGATCTGAGAGAGGAATGCATCAAGCTGAAGATGTTGGTGTTTGACCTGGAGAGACAGAACCGAGCACTCTGTGAGCTCTTTCAGCAGAAGCTGCCCAATCACCCCACGGCTCACTACCAGGTACCTAAACCGTAACCATACATTACTAAGCTTCATTTACTACGTGTTGGTGGATAGTGCTGCTAATTTCTGTTTCACTTGACACTTAACACTGGTATGTTCATAATGGATCTCAGCCTTTCACCTCTGGTCTTTATTGTTCCAGCAGATGCCAGGACAAAGTAGCTCTTAGTTGTGTGTGTATACAATAGCTTGTAGTGTATACAGTGTCATCATAATTGCCCCATGAATCTCTTGTTACAGGTCCAGCCGGGACCCCTCCCAGACTACAATTCACAGCTGCACAATGACTCTGCCAAACAGGTGGAGCCTGCACAGACTGAAGCACAAGCGAAGGTGTTTATTATTAAGCCACGCAGCAAAGCTTTAGCAAACATGAAAAGTGAAACTGTGGGATTGTATCATAGCCCACAATCCACACCTGCACGTGACGTTAGAACCAGCGATGCGCTGACATTCGCTCTGTTTAGCACTATTGTCTCGCAAAAGGGCCCAATTGCTTATCTCCCTTGCACTCATTTCCCTTACGCACGCATGCAAAGGTCTGATGTTTTCGATGAACTATTTTTGTTTGGTGATAGAGATCTCTCTCTGTCCACAGGGAAATGGCTACCGCACACAACATGCCTCCCCAGGCCCCCGTGGCCCTGCCGCCTCCATGGAGGCCCTGTCTCCTTTCTTTAAGAAGAAAGCACACATCCTCGAGGTTCTTCGCAAGATGGAGGAGACAGACCCTCTGAAATTCCACCCCTCAACCACAAGCTTGTCTTTCTGCGACTATAGCCAGGTGCTCATGTCTACAGAGGCTGTTTTGGCCACTGCGGATCCCATTCCAATACAGTGCAAATCCCACCACACACACTGCCACTGCTCGTGCTCCGACGCTGACGCACACCAACATGTCAACGGTGAAGGGGCGGTGACGTTTGAGGGTGTGAACACCTGCTGTTTACACTGCAAGAGGAGCCCAGAGGGTCCCCCAAAGCCATGCAACCACGTCTGTAGTCCTCCAAAAGCCAACACCCAGAGCCATGCACTTCCCACAGCTGCTATAAGCGAATGTCTCAGTAAAAGCAAAATGGTGGAGTCTGTTTCCCCTTCAAGACAAAATATCAAGAGCGACAACCACCAGCAAACATTAAGCACCGCCCCGCACTCATCAATCACAGAAACAGCTGATCAGAGCCAGGAGATAATGGAGCAGGAGCAGGATAATGCAGAGAGCTGTCAAAACCCGAGTGCCTCCGAAGAGCTCACTGGTTTTGTTTCCGACTCCGCCCTGCCCATCCCCGAGAAGGAGAATGCCCAGATGTCCCACTGTGACGCAGAGGAAAGCTCATCCGTGATCACCTCTGCGTCTAACAACTCGGCGGCCATCCCAGAGAAAGACGCCGCCGAGCAAGAGTCTTCCTCTGTCAGAGCCAGCGCCTCCCTTAGCCCCAGCGCCTCCTGCCTCAGTGATGTCAAGGCCAATTCCATTAACTCCCCGTCCAAACTGCTGAAGTTCTTGAAGATCCCTGCAATCGGGGAGAAGTCTCAGGCTTCAGCCCCCTCAGTCCGTTTGAGCCCCCAACTCACCCGCAACTCCAGGATCCCCTGTCGCACCAATAACTATGAGGTGTACCATTCCCCTGTTCCAACCCGCAGAGCCACCACCACCGAGAGGTGCAGACAGCCCCCACCGCCCCCCACGAGGTCCGAGTCCTACCCAGCCACACACTCGGCCCCAACTTCGCCACCGCAGCCCGAGGAGGTCTGCTCTCCGCCAGCTAAGGAACTAAGCTACAGCAGCCTCTCTGCCCCTAAAGCCAGTGCCGGCTCCAAGATTAGCTCTCTCACTCCCTCCTCCACCTGCTCACCCTCCTCATCCAAGGTATCTCAGCGAATCCCTCACTATGAGAACGTTTCTGATATGACTGCGTCTTCTAGAGAACAGGAACCAAGCCAGTGTCTTGAGAAAAGAACAACGCTACCCTCTCAAACGAAGGGGAATGGCGGTGACAGGAAGCTAGTTAAGTCTCTTCCTGAAAGTGTGCTCAACCCCCCTCAGCGGAAGCAATCGTCCTCCTCCACATCAGAGTCCACGTCAGATGAGGAAGAGGACTCAGAGAGCCCGGTTTGGGTGAACCACCACAGTCTGCCCAACTCTTCTGCCATCAGTAAAGCTCAGGGCAGAGTGGACTACTCGAGATCCAAAGAGAAACTGGAGACAGAGACAAGGGAGGCCACCCAACAGAGCTGTGAGGTCAGCCAGGCTCCACCTCCAGCCAGGAGGAACGAATCCTCTTCCATCCCCAAGAGACCTGGGACTGGGTCAACAAGATCCCAGGCTGATTCCAGTCACCACGCTTTCAAAGACAGACTGGCTGCCCTCGGCAAGCTAAGAAGCTCTGAAGATTTACAGGTCAGTCTCAGACCAGTTGACACGGCAAATACAAACGCACAACACAACGAGAGCAATGTCAGCTACGGGGATGAAAGGAGTAAGACGGTCGAGAGGCCCCTGGAGCACCAGAAAGAGGAGCAGAGACATTCTAAATTTACAGACTCTCTGGATGGGAAACCCAGAGGTAGCGGTATTGGCTTAAAGTACTCAGGGCCGTCTCAGTTGTATGAATCGGGGCTGAAACCTCTACCTTCTGGTCCGGCCATGGTCAAATCTGAACTCTGCGTGACAAAGACAGAAGGCTCGAAGAGTAAAATTGGTTTGCCCTCCCCTAACACAGATGCTCCCCAGGTACTACGCAATAACATGAAGTGTCCTGGCTCCCTGAATCTGGCTTACAATGTTAAACCTGGTGTCAGTAGCAGCAGTCCCAACAAAATACCCCCCAAGTCGCCCTCCAAAGCTTGTCAGGGTCCCTCTGTCCACAGAGGAGGGAAACCTACGGAGGCCCAGCGCTACTCGTCAAAGTCAGAGGAGCGGACCAAGGTCAGTGGCAAAGGCAAAAAGAGC
>OMNV01012087.1:133975-147242 GCA_900303265.1 Brotula barbata | reverse complement strand
AGCCGTCCCCAGGTCATAGAGACCCCTGAGTCACTCAGCGATTCTTTGTACGACAGTCTGTCATCCTGCGGTAGCCAAGGATAATCCAGAAAGGACTGGATAGATTAACACACAAAAATATCCTCTGGCTTTGCTGTAATGCAACTGAGGAAAACTGAAAACTGTGCTGTGCTAACGTCGGCGAGAATATTCTGGTCATGATGCATCCCTGCATCTGTCACTAATGCAACTGGAAAAATGGATTGATGGACTTCTCAGGATTTCCAATAAACATGAAGCCAAAAGCCACCAAAATAATATAGGATGTTCACTTTTTCAGTGAAATTGACTGTGGACACTGAAGTTCTTGTATACAGGATTACAAAAAACGCATGGCCAAAATGAAGATTAGCACAAACATTGTCATTCCTGGTTGAAATTGACTTGTTGGGCAGAATTTGTCCGATTTAGTTTTTTCTCACTCTGTTGGAGGGACTCATTATGTACATCAATGAAGCGGTACTGCGCTTCAATAGCTGACGTACTGTAACAATAACGTCCGTTCTATTCTTTCACAACATAATGTATTGAAAAAAAGATTGAGATGAAAAATGAATGTCATGTCTGTGATTTATTGCTAAACTCACGCATCACCATTTTAATGTATAAACAATTCTATTATGTTATTTTGCAGCCAAGGAAGGTTGTCAGAATATGTCCGTTTGAAATCATAATACATTTAAAGGTAATATATACCAGCAATAATAACATAGATAAGAGAAATGGCTACATTATTCAATGAATATGTATTTCTATTATTTATTTATTTTAAGTGAAATGTACATCATTTGCAGTCATCTTTTTGTAATCTTTCTGTGAAAATTGCCGTCTCCTCGCTTGGTAGATTATGTCCATATCCTGTACGTCATCATCTCAGTTGCTGTTGTTCCCTAGACTATAGAGGTCATGTACCTACTGCCGTTTTTCAACTTTCTAATTAAACCTTTTGATTTATTTCTGCGTGAATCAATTTTTATCTGTTACTAGGTGGGTAAGGAATGCAAGCTGGATTAGTTTGGTTCAGTCTATTCAACATTTATTTGAGCAAATGTATCAAATTACTGGATTATTTTTAACTGATCATCAATAAAATAACTTCTTCACAGTATACACTTTCAAAAAATTGTAAGGTTAACATCACATTTGGCAAACTAATTTCTAGACAACAGATATTTTAACAATTTTACATTAGGAATAGTCTGAATAGCATGGCTGTCTTGGCTATCAAAGTTGAAAAGATGGACAGATAGCACTCAATCTTACTGCTGCATCAACACCCGGACCACCAAGTGGCTGTAAGTCCATCTCAATCAATCAATATAGAAAATTATGAGCCTGACAGGCTTTCATCACGTGTCAGCATTGAAGGTTTGGCTTTACATGTTGGTCAAGAACAGAATTCTGCACAGTTACAAAGGATTTCTCAATGGGGATCTGTTGTCAAAATAAGAGGACAATATTCCTTGAAACTACAGAAGAAATGAAAACTATAAATAAGCAAATCAGTGAATCAAGATACGTAACTTCAACCAAGAAATCTAGAAAGGAATTATTGTATGGCACTAAATGACAGTAAAATAAAAACCTTATTAAGTGCTGCTGAACTTCTGGAAGCCTTTGTTGGGTAACACTGCTCTCTAGAGGCCAAGCAAGATCACTGCAACATTAGTGAATTTCCTTCACAGCCAAGAATGAATTTAAATTAATGTACCATACATTCAACCCCTGCTGTTAAGTTTAAAAATGAAAGGAACTTCAATAATAATACAAGACCACAAAGGATTTAATGCAAGAATGAAGACAGAAAGTGAAAGCACCAAGTGCATCGCAAATTGTGCCTTTCCGAAGTGTTTCTGTTTCCAGCTGATCTTCTATGCTTTTCTTACTTCCTTTCTTTTTTCTTGTCCTAAAAAAAAAAAGACGGGGCAGATTGTGTCAAGAGAAGAACACATCACTTAGAACACTGTGTTCCTGTATTTACCACGTGGGTGTTTTAAACTTACCTTATCATTCATAGCAAGGATGACCATCAGTTTCCTGAAGATGGTGATGAAATCAAGAAACAGGTCCACACAGTGCCTTTGAAACACAGACAGTGTATAAGGTTTGATTGTGTGAGAGGTAGACAGAAAAATCACCCAATACCACTAAAGTCATTGAATATCTCTGCTGTGTTAAATACCATTATTCATTGAAGCCAGTGTTATTTTTGGTACACCTTGGTGTGAAATGTTAAACTTGATATCTTTATGCCTGCATATTTGCATAGTATTTGATTATGAGGTGACAGCAAGTAGAAACAGTTCCAGCTCTCACCACACATAGTCCTTGTCTCCATTCTCTGCTTTCTCGATGATTAGCTGAGTGTCAAACAGGACAAACCCACACATGATGAGCAGCCCGAGGTACATGTGTGCCTGTGAGGAAAGGGAGACAAAATATAGATATATATATATAGTTTATGTAGTGACATGCCACTATAAAGGCCTAACACAAAGAATTCCAGTGAAAAACAATTTGCTGTGGTTCAGATACCTTAAAGAGCATCACAGATCCAAAGAATATGTTCATCAAGGACATCAAGAACAGGATGGAAAGACCGGACATCAGAGTGCCTGTAAACAAACGTGTTTTATTTTTACTGAAAAAAAGAGAGGAGAATACGGGTCCTACTCTACACCTAGCTGGGAACTGTATTCCCTCTCCTCGTCCTTCTTCTCCGAGAAAGCTCGTTATGCAGTTTATGGTTTAGAGCCCTTTGAGACATTGTATATGATATATATACTAATAAACACATAAACTTCACTGGAGGTGAAAAGAAGAAATTTTGTTCTACCTCCGAGGAAAAGGTAACTCCTTCGCTTGGCGTAGAGGGCACTGAGAGTGAAGCAAATGAAGATCACTGAGGTTCCCATGAAAGCTGTCACGATGATGCTGAGGACAAACAAATCAAAGCAGTATATGTTTTCAGCGATTACATTTTTCAGCCAATTACAGCACTTCATACTATTTGAAAGGTACAAATCTGTCTTTGTTAAATATGAAAGGAAAAGCATAACAGAGGAGATTCATGATAAATCTTGGAGTACTGATTCCATGGTGTAAATTATAAGGACATCTATAGGCTGCCTGTCGTGTTTGCTGTGCTGCCAACCGTATAGCTGATTTCAGTTGACCTGTTGGGGGCGTGTTGTCTTTGTATGCATTTCACTGGGAAACTGTTATGTTTAAGGCATCTTATTTGCATTCGTGTTGAGTGCCACTAATTCTGTATGATTGTTGGTCGCACCATCTCTCAACTGATGGAATGTGCACCATGTATGCTTGTCTTAGTCCAGTCAAATTACCTGTTATTGTGCAGATGCTATAGTAACCCCCACATACCTGGGATTCACAGCAATGATGAAGTCCAGTGTGGGGCCGAGGCCAACACCTGGAAACAAAGAAAGATAAACTGTTTAGAAAACACAATGCATGTTCACATATTAACTATCAGTTTTACACCATTACACACACATAAGTGCACCCATTTACCTGTAAGGAAGGCAAAACCTGCAAGGATAGCCAGTCTCTTCTTCTCTGTCTCAGGGGTGTGTGGAGTCATGGCGAGCCAGAACATCAAGCCCAGGGAGCCCAGCACAGACAGTATACCACCCTAAAACAAGGGTAGGGTTCATTAGGGGCAGCATAATCGTGTCTGACATCCAAACAGTAAACTAATTTGTTCCAAGCTTGAAAACAATTATTTTCCTTTTTTACTTGACAACAACAACAAGCAAACTAAAGCCATGCCCCTTTTCTTTTGATCACATTTTCTGACAAAATGAAAAGACACTTGGTTGAAACTATTAGGAATAAAAGCTTTCTTAGGTTAAAGATTGATAAGGGGAACTGTTGTAACTAAACCAATCTGTACTTTAACCTCTGGCACCTGAAATGACTTAACTGTGTGATAAGGGGGGACATGCAAAATAAACTACTCGCCATTTTACTTATGTTTATCTATTATAATATTTAAAGAGAGCATTTGAGATTTAACAAAACATGGAAGGGGGCTTTCGTTAATTCCTCTTATCTAATATCAACAAGACAATGGCGAAGGGGAGATGACAGATAGCTTGGAATGCTGCTCACAACGCTGATCTGAAAATCATAAATTAGAACGCTGAACCGCCTACTAGAACATTCTGCTTCGCTCGGCTTGACTTTATTCTACACACATGTATGACGTTATCAGAGGAAACGCAGAGGACGTGAGGAAGCTACAGTGTGCTCAATGACTGACATTTCTGTCACCACAGACTACCTAAGGACTTAAAGCCAAATAGTCACTAGACCACGGGACAAAATGTGAGTAGTGGATAATTACCCACAACAGAATGTGGAGCCACATATAGACAAAACAGATGGTACCTGACTGACATTGGTGACTTTCATCAAATCTAATAAGTAATAAGGGGTGGGGGGGCGTCTAAATCTGTTACCTGAAACAGGCGTGTGACCACATGGACATAGGATCCAGTTGCTGCCACAATCATACACACTGCCAAGCTGGAGTACACATTCTTCAGGTGCACCTGAGTGGAATGAGAGCTGGGGATATAAAAAAATAAATAAAATTACGATAAGCAACTGGTACTGCAGCAGCTAAAATGGCTGACGAACAGCAGATAAAGATCTTGTGCAGGCTCACGTACATTTGAGAGAACTTGAAGAGAGCGTCAAAGTTGATGTTGCGGTCGAACACGTTCATGGTGGAACCTTGGAATTCTGCCGTATCTCCTCTGAACATAGAACCCGGAAAAAAAAACTTTATAACCAGTTGTACGGGTCGGGACCCAACTAGCACAGACTCAGCCTTCTATTAATGGACAACACAGATGGTTACACATCACGTTACAAGTGCGTAGTTGAGTTACGTGCAGGTTTAACGCCCCTCAATGCCCAAGCTAACGCACAATCTAAGCTAACAAGCTAAAGGCTTTGCTTTTCCATTGCCTCGATTTGAGCACAATTACCAAAAACAAACTTATTCATTTAATTCAGATAATACATTGTTGAGAAATATTCGACACAATCTCCGAACAAGCGTCGTGTTTGACGCAAATGCTATGATAAGAGCGGCTGGCGCTAGGTAACACCGCGCATTAGATAACGAGTAGCCCGTCTAGCTAACACTTAATAATCTGTCAACACAATTCGATGAAGAGACACGAATGCATTGGCTTTAACTCGGTTGTACCTACGGTCATAGATAAACTGTGAGTATAAAAACAGTCGAACACACCGTAATGAGCCTCTCCTGTCCTCCGGCCTTTCACTCCCTTTCCTCTTCCTGCTATCGCTCTTATTTTTGTTTGGGGAGCGTTACGTGTATTTTTTAGCACAGGAAACGTCAGTCAATGGTGATGTCACTAAGTAACGCCCACCGAATTGTAGTCCTAATTGCGTCTACGTGAACAAAGGGGATTCACGCAGCGCTGGTAGACTTTAGGAAAAGCCCCGTGTCTTGGTTATTTTATACAGATTTCGTTTGAGCAGAAATCCTGTAACAATATGGAATCGTCGTCTTAATCAAGAAACCGTACTTCCTGTGGTGTTACACAGAAATGTCTCCGGTACATGTAAAATGGCCGACTGTACGTGCACAAGTCTCCATGTTTTGGAAAGTAGCTACACCCTGTTAGGAGCGATTCTTCGTGTCAACTGCTGCACATGCGTTTAAACAAATTTTCGCTTACAAACACGTTTCTGGAAAAACACATATTCATCAAATTAAAAACGGAATGTCAGAATTATCTTTTTTATTTCCACGGAAGTCGAATGTGAGGTTAGAAATTAAGGTTTCGTTAATATCTTTTTATATCTATATAAGATGTGGCAATTAATTCAATATAATTTTAAACTATCAACGAATTTGTGTCGTTCATGCGTTGTCGTTCTATACACAAGATTAATGTGTTTTGAATATTCGAAATTTGAAAACGTTTAATAAAATTAACAATTCTGTGTCTTATTTTAAGATAAGTTGTAGCTAGATGGACACAGTGGCAAGAGTGAATGAATAAACGTTTTCTGACACAAGACTGCATTTCTTTCGCAAAATTGAGAGGAAGTCAGATTAAAAGCAAATATTTTAAAGAAAAATATCCCTCGTCAGCCATCAAAAGCGATTGCCAATTTGGTGTTGTGGTCACAACAGTCTGTTTGCATCTGTAAACAAACGGATACACGGGAGATCATAGAGAAGATAAAACCACAGGTATTCAATACTTTGAGGCTGTATTATTTTGAGATGCTGGTATGGTTTTCTGTGTTACCTCATGAGAGAAACACATACACACAGTGGCAGTAAACTTGAAACCATTTTTTATTTAATTAAGTGAGAAGTGTTTATTTAATGATAAAAATTGGCAGGACCTTGTCTGTAAGGAATCTGGTGATCAAACAGAAAAAAATGATTTTGTGATTTATTGTAATACACAATTGTCTCGCTACAAAAGTAGTTAAGGTCATCACAACTTGTACTCTCTCATTTCCATATTTTAGTGGTTTAACATGCAGGCATTTAACATCATATAAAAACATATTCCCCAGGAACCAAGCTCCCTAAATACCAGTTGCTATGAGCTTCTAAAAGAAAACACAGGTTTTGCATGATTGGACCTGCACCTTGGATTTATAACTATTCATTGGTTGATTTTAGCTCCTTTCATTTCCGAAACATCTACGAACTTTGACAGCAAAAAAGTAAATCTGAACTGGTCATTTAACAAACTTGGAAGGCACAGTCAATTTAGATGGTTAGTTGAAAAAAAAGCCAGAAACAATGTGGGCAAACAGATTACAATCCATTGTTCAGCATAAAGACAAACTGGACAATACAGGTTTTGGCCAATAAATACAGAAAAAAACACTTATACATGTAAATAAAATATTCATCAAATTTGATGATATTTTCAAGTGTTGCACTGCAAGTACCACAGCCACATGGCATCACACTTGCTCTTGACAGTGTTTTCTCACGCTCAGCATGACACATGAAGAGTGTGTAGGTCTACGAATCTCTCTTTAGGCAGAAAGAACACAATTATGTCTGAAAAGGCACAGTTGTTACATTTAGCACTGTCAATACAAAACAAGTACAAGTTTTGTCATATAGTAATGAAAGAGCAACATTACAACAAATACCTACACGGAAAATTGTGACAATTACGCTCGTCCTATGTCACCAATGTCTTCCAGTGTGTATGCTTTCAATGGACCATCAAAGAAATTAAAATTTACCTCCCCTTGTCAAAAATATCAAATATCATTGTGACCATTTATGTGCTATAGCAATCATTACCTTTTGTACTACAGTACAAATAAGAAAAATACATTTGTGTTTTGCTTTTCATTTACACATCAAAAAGCTGTTGAACGTAATTATGACTGACTACAAAAGAGGTACTGTCCATGTAATTACACAACTGAGTTGCATAGAGGAACCATATTTACTGTTATAAAATAGATTCATTATAAAACAAACTAGAAATAAAGAAATTAATAAATGTATAAAACCTGGTGGAAAGTTTAAAAAAAGCTGATGGTATTTGTTGTTCCTTAAAGGCACAATAATAAATCAACGTCCCAAAGTCAAGTCAGGGCAGGCAGGCTTCTGCTTTGGCAAAGGAACCACTTTAATATTAATTCTCACTGGAGTGATTGTGATGGGACTACTTTGGTTGTTGTTTCCCCACACGTTCTGATAGTGCTTTTGTACAGCGGCTGTTGATAGTTTCAGCACTGAGGTTCTCATAAAAGGCCTCAGAACAGTTTTTTTCGGGCATCGTATTTTTTGAACCTCATAACAATATAACTTTCTAAACAGAGACTTTGCATTGAGGCCAGGAGAAAATGCCTGGAAAATTGGCCCAAGTGTTTATTCTTGATAAATGACAATATTGTAGTTTAAGAGGTATCCAGCTTGAGCTTTGAACTAGCGCTAATGTCCTCGAAGCTGATCCAGTCGCGTATAAACGTTATCAGCTTGACTAAGTTCTTCAAACACAGGCAGAAGATTGAGAAGCTCGGCATCGTCCACATCATCAAACCACGACACCACAGGAACCTAACAAATGAACAAAGCAAACATTTATTTACCAATCATCGTCCTCTTTGGATCTGTGATCAAATACACATGTAATCCATATCTGCCATGTGTCCATGAACAGATCTGAACGCTAGTTTGACCAAAGATGTTCACAATTCCTAAGTTCCATGTTTCTTCTATGTGTACTGTATGTTCCTGTAAATCAAATGTAATGATTAATAAGCCTCCAAAACAAGTAAAATAATCTGCCCACTGTTCTTAAAGCCTAATATGTGCTTGGTGAGATTTGGTTTCTCAAAGATGACTGAAGATCAGTTTTGACATTATTCAAATGATGGATATGTTATTACTGAATCACAGTGTTCATACACTTGCCATAAATAAAAACTATATCATATTACGAGAAGCAGAACAAAACTCACTGCATTTTTGGGGTGAAAAATGTAAGAGGCTGGAGAGTTGTCCAGGATAAGAGTTTTATGGAGGTCTCTGCCCAACCGGCTCAAATCTTTGACATAGCAACCCTGATGGAAGACGCATGATTCCCGAAACAGCCTGGTCCGGAATACACCACACTGATCCAGCAGGTCTGTCACTGGGTCTGCATACTGACAGAGGTGAAGGGAAAGGTCGGAAGCAGAGCAGGGAAAAGCAGGAATGTGTAAAGTTGGGCTAAGACAGGAATTTCTATGCTGATTCTTACTCCAATAGAAAATGAGTAAGCAATTAATTGTACCACATATCCAAAATCTACTCATAAGCACAGAAACAGACTAGTTAAAATGCAAAGAGGGCTCTACTGTGACGACTAATTTGACAGATTGCTATCACAGTAAAGGAACATTAACAGTTAAAAAGGAAACAGAGCAATGGATAAAAATTTACAACACAAATAAAACAACTGGTGCTGAAGACAATGTGATGGTTAATTTCAGGTCAAGTCTGGTGTGAAGTACCTTGGCCAAACTGGCTGTGAAAAGCACACATTCAAACATCTCTCCCATTCTCTGAAGGAACTCATCCACATATGGCCTCTTCAGTACATACACCTGTAAAACAAACACACTATTACCGTGTGTATTTCATTTAGTGTCATTTTTAATAATTACATTTGCAGAATGAATTATTTCCATCATCCGTCAGTTGCTAATGACCAGTTCCTGAAACAAGTAATCAAGAATAGGCCGTGCCAGTGTTAACCAGCCTATCCTGGATTACTTGAACCAGGCAGAGGCCCCAAAGAGGAGCAGCATGGGGCTCAGAGAAAGCACGAGTACATTTCCATCTGTGTCGGATAGTGGAAAGACTCTCAACGACTTCTGCACAATTGTTGATTGTTGCATTGGTTATAAAAGAGCTCTTAGGCTGAAACACGTTTTCTTGCTGATGCGTCCATTCCCATTTGCAAAACTCTGTTCAACATCTGGCCAGTAGAGGGCTCCATGCACCAGAAATGGCAAACCTGGTTGATCATTAAGAGAGAGACCCATCCCTTTTCAGCTAAGCAACCACTACAACAAACACATCAACATATATACACAAACACAACCCCCTGGCTCTCCAACACATGCACACACACACACAAACACACACACACATAGTAGTTTACCTGGTGTGTGGTCCCCTCTATCTCCACAGGCACAATGAAGTCTGCATTACTAATGGGCTGGAGAGAGAACACAGAGGAATATGGCTGACATGCTCAATGGCATGTACACTGCTGTGTACCTTCACATGGCATTACATAACAACCAAACAGTGAACACTTAGAAAGAGATATAAAAACAGCAATAACATCGCAGCGTGCAGCATACGCTAACAGAATATAATTTCCTTGAATTCCACACACACGTGCTGACTTCAATTAAATGAGTCAGATTTATCAACAATGAGAGCAGAATGCGCCATTGCTATGTACACACAGATCTATAATTGGTATTAAGTTATCATACCAGCAATAACACAACAAAATGAGGTAAATGACAGCAGTGGCATTAAGTCAACAAAGCAGAAAAAGACAAAAGAGAGGCTTGTTAGGTGATCAAACATGTGACTACACTGATACCTTGAATGAGCTGTGCACCAGGGTCTCATCCAGGTCTATGACCACACATATCTTCCCTTGGTCCTGGGCCTCCACCTCAGGCAGTAGGCTGGGTTCAGATTCCTAAGGAGACAGACAGGCTCTCCTCACGGGTGTGTCCCACACATACAGTATAAGGACCATGGATAGACACTTTTAAAGGGATAAATATGAAAATCAGTCCTTGAGGAGACTTTGGAGATCAGGTCAGAGTTATAATTAGAGAATCTTAGTCTTTTTGACTCTGTAAATTCAGGATTACCATATTTGTGTTTTTCATAGTGTTTGCTTATCTACCTGGTGACAAAACATCTTGAAATAAAATTTTCAGTTGCACTCATTATTTCCTTTCCGCCTCTTTACGAGCATTATCAATAAAATAACGTATATTATATGAATACAGAATGCTACATATCATAAATACTCTCCCTTAACCATTCGTGAACACAGATTATAACTGGGAACACTAACGCGAAATAACCCCAGTGAAAAGTGTGTTTAATTTGGAGTATTTTCAGTGGGAACCTACCAGACACTAACCAGACCCTACAGATGCTGCTTCCTGTTTGCTCCTGATGTTGAACCACACTCCAATATATAAGCAAATTACATCTCATTAAAATGTCCTTAACACGGTGCTAGAGCTCAAACCGTGCTCACACTATTCACCAGCATCACCACTGTGTGCAGCAGAGCTCAAAGCTTTAGTTTCTCACCCTCTCTACAATAAGAGTACATACGTATATTACACCACTCCCTGTGAGCACGCTTTCTATTTAAAGGATTGACAGTCGCTCTGTTGTTGTTATCTTCCTTGGAGGAGCGAGCGTGAACATCAAAGCGATTCCATATCCGTTGACAGTTGTGGTTAGCATTCAAGTCGTCTGGAACAGGTGCAGTAGTGGTTTTATTTTACAGTTGTAAAAGTAATGGTTAAATTTCCATAACATGTTTACTTTATTCCTACAAATGGGCACACTATTCTAACGCCTCCTTAGAATAAGGCAAGTGGTGAGCGTAGGTGTGACAGGAAGTGAAATGTTGAATAAACAAAAAAGGCAGGACAGAACAGAGGTCTTCAAATTCTTGTCAGTGGTGTGAAATATTGCTGGAATAAGAACAGTGTTACCTTGACAACCATCCCATTTTCCTGTGACTCCAGCAAGGGCTGCTGGGAAGGTGGTGGTGGTGTTGGAGGTGGTTTGGGGCCATCCTGGGCTTTGAGGCAACAGAGGAGTGCTTTGAAGATGTTACAACTCTTAGGCTGTTTCAGGGAGGACCGGCTCACCTGACCTGTTAAACACAAGGAAAGCAAGGCAGGACTTTAGTGAGGAAACTGAGATGAATGTCTTGGTGGATATGCAAAATGAGGTTTTAAATTACATATGAAAATTCATGACTCTAACATCTAATTTCAACAAATATTTATGCAAATAATACATCATTTTAAAAGGTGTACAGGAACATTACAAAAATCAATCACAACCGTAAATCCTTAAGGCAAACTAAAACAAATTCAGGCTCACGTAACCTGAAACATATAGAATGAGCTTCCCTTGTTCTACAAGCCACATCCATCTGTCTACAGAGATGGCAAAGCCTGCACACAAAATCTGTTTTTAATGCTCCTGCCTCTGCCACTGCTGCTGCTGCTGGAAATGGCTGGTACATGTTATATAATCACAGAGGGCGGGAAAACCCACACTTTTCAGCTGTACCTTCACCAGAAAGCACAGACAGAAAACATTCCAACCATTTTAAACTCCAAGACCTTTACAGGGCTGCCTGACAGGCTGAAGTTAGCCAGAGCTGCCATGCAGGCGGGCAGTGCGAGCAGTCATTCAGTGAGCCGAACAAGCAGTCACACCTCGGTGCCCTGTGCAGCTCTTTGATCAGTCATTGTAAAGACGGGTGTCCCAGCACTGTACAAGACTTCTGCTGGATGAAAGGGAAAAACAATCCTTGACAGGACACTGTTATGCACACACCTCTGGTGCATTTCATGTGGGGACTTGCAAACATGTACACTGAATTTAGACACAGTGATACCGTGTCATCACACTGATCATAAATTAACACACACCTCACCAGACAAGGGACGTGCTGATAAACAAGCCAATCAAATGCATACCAGGCGAGTAGCTGCATAGATTTTTACCACGTTCATATTATATCACTCACAATGTCCAACTTAGCCCTGAGTGCTCTGAAGACATAATGCAGACACTACAATCATCATGTTACACAACTCCATGTTTAGGAGACAAAGGACACCGGGCCTCAGTGGTGCAATTTCACAGATTCAAACAATAGCCCTTCTTCTGTTCACCTCCTTCTGCTGATGATAATAACACAATCTTTGAAAGCAGTCCACATGATTTGAATCCTATAGTTGTGATTCCAGATTGCCAGTCAGGGTACTGCAGCTTATTGATTTCCCACAGGAAGACAGTGCTGGCCATGTATGACATAACACATAGGCTCCGTACATTACATCTACCTTGGATGCAGAGGGATTAAAAAAAAATAACAGCACAACCACACTACAGAGAGAATTCAAGCCTGATTAATTAACACAATCATGTAGGACTAAACCCCATAGCAAAAAAAAAAAAGACAATTTAATCCACTTAACATGTTTAGAAGCAAAACGCACCACAAGCAGCATCTGCAATAAAACAATAAGCACGACATTAATAACCATGGTGTGAGCCAGAATCAATGAGCAAAGCTCCTTTCAAGCCCAAGGCAAGCGTGCAAACAAGGGGATCTTTGAAACGGCGCTACAATGGGCGTGTGCAGAGGGGTGTGTTTGTGCATTCCGCTGTCAATACCGCGGCACCTGGTATTTCTAATACCGTCCCTCAGCTCTGTATGTTAATCCACAGCCATCACACACTCCTCTGCGCCCCATACATCTGCCTGCTGTTATTATGGTCTATGGTTCACACACACACACAACACACACACACACACACACACTCACACACACGCTGTGCTGTTTTATTTTTTTCCATTAAATAACAAAAACATGAGACCAGCGCAGCAGG
>OMNV01012087.1:110894-129786 GCA_900303265.1 Brotula barbata | reverse complement strand
TCACGGGCCTGCCCCTGAGTGGCCTCTGCTAGGCTATGTTTCCAGGAATGAGGCCTACTGGACAGGCTGTGAGGCCTACGCAGGGAGACATTGGCTCATTGAGAAAAACAAAAACAGAGAGGGGCGGTGGGAAGACTCTCCCCTCTTATATAACTCTGCCTCCATGACAGGGGAAAAAAAGTTCCCCGCCACAATGCAAAGAAAAACCTGTCCATCCGCTTCTCCTCTGCTTGCAAAAGCTGAGCCACTTCAGGACTGGAATTCAAGCAACACGGAAACCAGCAGTACCTGCCTGCAGTTACACAATAGTTGCAACTCCTCTGACATACCACCACCACAGGCATGTCAACAACAGGCAAATCCAATGCACGCACTACAATTCAAGGACTATGAAGCTAAAGCAATCTCTGTCGGTTTTCATTTATTTTGTCTGATACTATAATACTACTGTTGTGCATATTCACTAAACAAAACACAAATGTGACATAACACATCATGTCATTTACTGTGTGTTGACAACACTTTACAGATCTGGTGGCGGTGACTGGTGAAACATTTAGTGCCTGAACAGTCTCTCTTATAGCCTGCACTGCCTCCCTGTGGCAGAAACAGAAACTGCACAAAAGAGGGGCGCCCTATCATCTTGTAAAAACCTCAGGCATCTGGAATATTCTGCGATGGTTTGACTATATCCACGAACGCGCGCGCGCACACACACACACACACACACACACACACACACACAACTTCTCAACTACCAAATTAAATAACCTAAGCATTTAATGATGAATGTCCACTCAGGTGCTAAACTCTGGCTGCTGCTCTATCAGGATGGTTGAGGTGTCCCTTCTCCTGGTGATTGGGTCCAGACAGGAAACTCCCAGGGCTATCAGACATAGCCATGCCTGAAGCAGTAACAGAGCAAGATTAAATATTAGCCAATGGATTGTTATATCAGCTGTTATATCACACCTAAGCTGCAGTCTCTGGAGTTTGGAGGTGGGAAGAAACCAGAGAACCTGGAGGAAACCAATGCAGACACAGGGAGAACATGCAGACTCCACACAGAAAGAAACATGGTCAGCTCCAACTCGAAACCAGGACCTTTTTCCTGTGAGGCAGTAGTGTTAACCACCAAGCCACAATGTGGCTCCACCAAATGTTTTGTAAAAGATTAACCTGTTGTAAACGCCATATGTTTACTAGCTATGTCAACTTGTGTCACTGAGGGACAAAGTTCAAACGTGTGTGTGATCTGTACAGATAGATCATTTCCCCAGTGTATTAATACCTGGTACTAATGCAGGACAGCCTTATGATGTTTTTCAGAGTTTCTTTAAACAAGTGACAAGGGTACCTACCAAATAACCCACAAATCCCAGGTACGCCATGGAGAGGAAAGCTGCCAGCACATACAGCCACACACTGTTGAGTGTCGTCACATAGACCACAACAAAGTACATGTTGATGGCACACACCATCAAGATCACCAGTCCCCCTCCAATCTTAAACACTCTGCGGAAAGAACAAGGTCAGCAGATTAACATTTCTAAAGGAGATTAAAGAAAATCATGAGGATTTTTCATTCCAGTCAAAATAAACTTACAGTCCATTGGCAAACTCATTCATGAGAGATGGCAAACTGGTGAAGGTGAGGATGGGAATGAGTGCAAATGGTAACTGTGAGAGAAGAGCAAGTATGAAAATGTGACATATTACAATGCAATCATAAGACATACGCAGAAAGAAAACGGATCTTATCAGCAATAGAACTTAAAAAATGTGTGTTGATTTTATTGGGTTGTATTTATTCTCTCTGACAGCCACTTTCTCCATTTCTCTCTCCTTTCTGATTCATTTGGAAACTGTCTGGACTTCAGATTCTCTCACTGTATCAGGCTTCTATCTCTTTTTTGTAATTTATTCTTTTCCAACAAACAGCTCTGATTGTTCATCTGGCTGATCGAGGAGTGGCAATGCCTCTATAAATTGCTTCCTCAAAGGTTTCTTCCTGTTGCGCTTTCATGTTGAGGCATTTTTCCTTGTCTAGAGAGCTTTGGATTGGAACTGTTTGTGGTGTGGGCCTGTGAAGCCCTTTGAGACTTCTTTATGTGGCTAAACATATAAATCTGAAAATGAACATTTCTCTTGGCCTATATTTTGTTTATATTTTAAGATCTATTGACCCCATTTGGTATGAACTGGCAAAATGAAGTCATATTCACTTGAAATTGTAACTTATGTTTCTTCAGTCAACAAAAATCCACATTTCAAAAAGTGAAAGTGCACAGATAGATGTTTCAAAGGGTGTGAAAAAAAAATTTAATCAAGGAGAAAAATGGTAAAGTGAGTGCTGAGATGGAGCAGCAAGTGATCCAATTTTCACACCACTGACCTGCATGCTCTGCAGCACGTTGAGGAAGTCATTCATGCCTGTCAGATGCTGCACATCTTGGAAGATGGCAATCAGCAGAGTGGGAGTGATGGCGATGGAACGGGTCAGTACCACCCGAGCAAAACGTGACCAGCTCAAGTTCAAGAAACCCTGTAGGCGGGAACACATCT
Organism: Brotula barbata; assembly: GCA_900303265.1. Lineage (NCBI taxonomy): Eukaryota > Metazoa > Chordata > Actinopteri > Ophidiiformes > Ophidiidae > Brotula > Brotula barbata. The sequence continues at coordinate 127,221 of OMNV01012087.1, read as the reverse complement.
GTCTGTGATCTTTACTAGGAAATTGCGCTTACTACAGTCTCAGTGAAGCACATAGTGAGCTGTATAATTACCATACTTAAAAAAAAACCCAGCCAGATTCCATGTAGTACTTCTTAAAAAGCAGACCGTATAAAGGGTCACAAATTCCATTACATTAAACTGACAGATCCAAGGGAACACATTTGTGATGAAAAGGGAGAGGGTTGACCACTGTTGATGCCATATTCTTCCACTGACCTCCATGACAAACTGGCCAGAGTACGTGCCGGTCATAGTGGAGCTCTGACCAGCTGCAAGGATCCCCACGGCCCAAATGTAGAGTGCTGCAGGGCCAAAGAAACAGCCGAGCACCACTCCCTGCCACAAACACGCAAATAGGGACGGCAGTCAACAAAACCAATTTAGTTAAAAAACATCAGCAGTGTTAAGTACACAAGAAAACATGTGACACCATGTATCATACATCTTATAATCAAATAAAGACATCGTATAAAGTGGCAACCAGTTCATGCCAACTTTAAAGCTTCTGGGGTTTTTTTTATATGTCTTGACCAGGCTCCACCGCTTCTCTTTGTTTCCCTTGTATTCCGGCGGTAGGCGATAATAACAGCGGGTTGGTGAACAACCACTCCCATAATTCCATGTAAAACGCAGTGAGGTGATGTCACTTGTTGACAATCCTGAACAAATGAATGTGATATTCCACGTATACAGCCTCGTCTTTGCTGATGCGTGGTATCATCTGTGTCTTTTTGACCTGTGCTACCATATGACAGGGATGCATGTAAATTAACTAAAAATCAGTTGAATGACAACAAAAATGCCATGAACATTTAGATCTTGTAAAAATAAGTAATGCTAAGGATTTACACTTTTTTCACAATTAGCTGTGAGTGCTGCAGCTAAATTCAAAGTATGGAGCACGGAAGAATTCAGCAGCTTACCCCTTTGTAAATATCCACCTGTAGTGTCTCATTGTTCATAGGAAAAAGATGTGCGTGAGGACTGCCCGAGTTATTGCAGACGCCAGCCTGGGAACAAAACACGAGGCACAGCAACCAATGAAAACACATGTCTTAAGTGTGCAAATGATGGCTTAAAACTGTATCTTAATAGCTGCAGAGATACCCACCACCTCCATGTTTGTGCTTCCATAGAAAGCCTCTGCAAAAACAGCCACCACAAACACATTGATGAGGAAGGAGATAAAGAGGGCGATGGAGGACTCAATAAAGAAATATTTGTTGGCCTCTCTGACTTCCTTCTTATTCGAGCGGTCCACTTCTCGAGACTGACAACACATGTGCACTGATTAGTAAATATGGCCACCTTAAAAAATGTAATTCTGTATTTTTCAAGCCATTGTTGCACCTTGACAAGGGCAGAGTGAAGGTAGATGTTGTGAGGCATGATGACGGCTCCCACAATGCCCACAGCCTGCTCTAACTGAGGAGGTCCACAGCCCTCACAGTATGGTACAAACATCCCCTTCAGCAGCTGGCCTTGGTCCGGACTCACTGTCACATACTGGCCAAGAGAAAATGAGAGAGCAAGAGATGATTGGAGATAAACCATTGTAATAGAGTACATGCCGTGTGATAATTTGAAAAAATTGTGCAGCCGCAATCTAGAGATGTGCACCTCATATCCAAAGGTAATGGCCATGACAGTAATGAGGAGGCCGAAAAAGGCTTCCAACTTTCGCAAACCTGCAGGGGGTAAAGTGAGGATATCTTTATTTCTCGTCAATAGTGAATTATTTCATCTTACTTTATAAAATGTTACTCGTAAAAAAGTGAAGAGTGAGATTATCACCACAACCCACCATACTTGTCCAAGAAGAGAAAGACAAAAGTGTCGATGATGGTGATGAGGCAACCACCCCACAAAGGTATCCTAAAAAGAACCAATACACATCAATACGCACACAGAGGCCAGGCAAAGCCTTTCAAACTGAACATTTTGATTTTTGTTATAAAATCTATACTGTCTTTGTGCCGAGTCCTTCCATCACCTGCCAGAGGACAGCAGGTGGAAAGCGATGGCACAACCAATGACCTCCTGCATGTCTGAGCCAATGATCGCCAGCTCCACCATCAACCACAGAACGATGCGCGGCACCTACACAGATGACACAGAAGTACTATGTTAAGCAGAAATAAAACCTGATTACTTATTAAATACAACCAAAAACTTTTGTTTCTACCATCTTCAGTTCCGAATTTATAGACAAGATGGAACTCTGGAATTTAACTGTTTTATAATGCCACCATCAGGTAAAATCTTTCTTTTTTCATAGGTAGTGAGTGCACATTTTAAAATACAAATACAAATTTAAAATGGACTTACTTGTTCGTGAGATATAGAGTAGCATTTTTGAAAAGAGTAAGCCATGCCATCTGCACATTGAGAACATATATCTCTCAGTAAATTTTAAGAACTTAGCCTCTGGCTTTTTGTTATGACTAAATCCACTTATAGCGTGACAGAGCAATTCATGTACACACGAGTCTTCAGTATCTATTGACACAACTGTTCTTCCTTTACTTGTCTTACATACATATATACACATACATATATATGTATACACATATACATATACATACAGTATATATACGTATATACAAAAATAATTCCTAGAGTGTGTGTGGATTTAATTGTAAATGTAAATAGATTACACTTTCGGCACTTTTTCTAAACATCAATTGGTTATATTATAAAAGAATTACTGTTACTGCAACTACAGTGCTTAACACTTCCTATGCAGTAAATAAGTAACAGAAAAAAAATAAGTAGCTATGCAAATATTAATCTCGTGCAAAAGCTAAACCATTTCGTACACACATTACAACAGCTGACGAAAGTCACACAGAATGCTCACAGTGTGATACTGGCGATTGCAGACTTCAGCCAGGTGCATCCCAGTCACCACACCCAGCCGAGCTGCCAGTCTCTGCAGCAGAAGACCGATGATGGTGGCGAAGAGCAACACCCATAGGAGCTGACAGGATGAGAAAGGAGACATCATACGTTAATCTGCTAGTAACTTCATTTTACAGCAGACTTCTGAGGTTTTCATTAATTAATTAATATCTTAATTATTGTCAATTATTATAAACAATAGATCCCCAAACAGGAAAAGCTTGAACAGATCATTCTTTCAATTTTTCAATGATAACTTACTAAAACAAACAATAAATTTGATTGACTGATCAATTGCGTTTCTATGTTCTATTTTGTCCTACCAATGCTGTGTTTTTTTAAATGTTTGTAGCAGTTTGCAGTGGTAACGTCACTTTGAACGGTAACAAAGAGGAGGGATATAAGCAATTATGGCACTAGGATTAGTAATTAGTAGTAATATTGGTGAGTGAAGTAGAAGTAAGAAGAGGTGGGTTGTGGTAGTAGTAGTAGTTAATGACAGCAGCTGCTACTACCACCTCTATTACAGCCACCTCTGTAGGTATACCTTAAATATACTGCAAATAATGTCACATAATTACATTGTTACAGTGGTCATAGAAGTCTGACACTTATCTAATAGTTGCAGTTAATTGTTTTCCAAAATAACTGATAGTGACAGCTTAAACATACAGACCTTGAAGCCAGCTTTGGCACCAGACTGCAGGTCAGACTCGATGTTACCAGGGTCCAGGTAGGCTATGCTCATCAGGAAACCTGGCCCCGTGAAGGCCCATAGCTTCCGGAAACTAAACCCCGTCTACAGGAGAGAAATTCAAAAAATTATACCAATATCAACCTCAGCAACACTTGGAAAAAATATTTTTGTTTTTTAAAATTAATTTAGTGTCTCTATCTTTGTCTCATTATCACCTCTTAAAATTAAGAAAGTGAGTACACACACAGAGTTTATTTAAATGTACGTGACACAAAGGATTCCTTGTTCTGGCTACTTGAGTGATATATCTGATTCTAACAGATACAGGTTTGTCATATGAGCTACTTGTGGACTAATACCCAGTTTACCTTGCTGTCCTCTGGCACAGGAATTCTCTGGTCAAAGTAAGTACTAGAAACTGGTTCTTTTTGGTGCTGGAGGAAGACAGAGCCGGAGGAGACGATTTGTTGTGTGTCGGTGGTCTGGATCACTTCTTTCTCCATCCCCTCATCAGTCCCTGACGTTTTGACACAGGTACAGTGAGCATTAAAAACTGGACAAGGATTTACATCGCACAGATCACGGCAATATTTATGACACACTGCTCCATTATAAATATTACAGATCCTGACAGTTTGCTGACAGGTGTAATGAGGTGACAGCAATTATTGGTACATTGTAGACTGGCAAGTACATCATCACAAGTCTTTATTGGAAACACTTGTTTTGTTCTGATTAGATTACAAATTTGACACAACCCAAACCTATTCATACATGGAGGAAAACACCCTGTCTACATATCTGAAGTAATATTCTTATTTGTCTTTATTTTTACTTTAAATCTGATAGAAACCATGGCAAATACTAAATTGGCAGCACCTGCAGGCGCGGACAAATCATTACCTTGCCCTTCACTTTGACCTGGATCATGATCTGTGGGAACACTAGGAGGCAGTGAGAAGATGTGAATATTCTCAGATGGGGGGGTCCTATCTGAAAAACACACGGGTAATTATGGTGGGATTACACTCATCACAGTGCACACAAAACAAGTCTGTCACACATAGACAAACACGAGAATAAATAAACAGTTAATAACCAGGTTAACAAAGGAGACAAGACAGGAGGGAAAAAGTTGATTCTGCGATAGTCTAACTTGTTTTACACTTTTTTTGAGGGATAAGTTATCATAGGCTACAGTAAACTTTGGCGCAATATAAATCATTGTAAATCGTTATCAGCAACAGAGAGGTCAAAACAGACAGCTTTTCAAAATAAAACCGATTCAACTATGGAACCAAATTCCAAAAATCCACGAAGTAACATTGTTCATGGTGTCAGACATCTCACCTGAACGCAGAAAGGAGAACATGTTGTTTACGATGTTTGTTCAGTTCTCTCGTCAAACTCTCTTACGTCTCGGCGACCGGCAAGGAAAAGGAGTGGACTTTGTGCTACATTCCAGGAAAGACTTTTTCCTAACTTCTCTGTTGATCTTTGAAGAAAGGAGACGCGGCAGGTTTCACATCCTGCAGTGGGCGCGCGCGCGTGAGTCACCGGTCAGGTAGGTAACGTGAGGAAGGAGGAGACGCATACCAGCACAACAATGTACGACGGAGTCAATCCGTGCCAGGTCCCTCTCCTTCTACCGCCTAACCTTCAACCTCCTTTAACGCCAAATGATAATTACCACTAGCCAATTAGTAATTAAAACGACCGGAACGTTTGTCCTCTGTAACCCTTTGTCACGTAATGAAAAAATGTATTTAAACGTCAGCTACCATCAAGCTAGTTAGCAGGATCAGTAGCTATGCGATTTCCTGTTTCTCCTTTCAAAACAAGACCCGAAGCAAGAACAGGTGCTACATCTGGCTGTAAAAGAATAAAAATAAAAACGGAGTCTGCTTTTTTTTTTTTATCACGCTGTGAACTACCACAGTGAAAACGTACTCACGTCATCTCTCTATTATATTTTTCATTCGGTGTGTGAGATTTAGGTAATCTGGTGAGGTTAGGTCAGGGAGAAAAGGACGTAAGTGATGTGAATTCAGCGTGTCAAACCTGTTCGATAATGGCCCCAGAGACTTTCGGTCGATCAAAAACACACTACCTGATTTTTGTGATCCACACCCCAAACAGAGGAGGAGTAAACTAATCAACCCAGCTGGAGAAGGATGAAAAACATTGAGAAACAGCACGTTTCCAGAGTCGTGGTACTGGTTTGAGATCCATGTTTTAGGTCAGGGTTTCCCATTTCACCTTTGGGAGGGTTCCATTGCTAGATCGGGTCTTTTGAGCCGAAATCTGTATAATAGAGATGCAGTGCTGTGTCTCACGAGGACCATCAATCATAACCACTGTTTAACAGAATTTTCGTCAGAACGACAGTCCCCTATGAAGTTTGTTCGATTTCAAGTGCTGAATCTAGCGAGTGTGAGACCTTTTCAGAGCAACAAGCTTTCAGGGCTTAGGAGAGAGATTTTGCTGCGGGAAAAAAGAGGTCCGCACAGGTTTTTGACCCAGCTACCTACATCTGACCGTGTTTTGGCGCCGTCCAACGGCAGAAAGGAGATTTTTTTTGTCTCACGAAGCCACAAAGAAATAAACAAAAGGTCCAATGAGAGTCAGTAAAAGCAGCCACCAGGTGGCGACAAATGTCGGCTGTTTTGATACTGAGCCGCCTGATTACCGCCAGGGTTGAAGATTCTCATCAACAATGTCGGTATCTGTCAGATTCTTAAAGACCGGGACGCTATTATGAATATTGTAATTATTATTATATTAGTCTATTTCCATTAACCATACCATACCATACCATTTAAGTCAAACTGTTAAGGTTAATGTAAAATAATTCCCATAAATTAATGGGAGCTCTTCACATTAGTAACCCAATATGAATTGAATATAATATCAACAGTATTTTTTAGTTTTAGCATTATGAGGTGGCCAGAGCTAAAGAGTGTCAGCCTGTTGTTTGTCTAATGTACCACCTAGTCATTTAATAGGTAGGTCTTCCTATATAGATTAGTTGTTGCTGTTCTTTTTGTGACGTGTTCAATAAACGTGATTGTATGAATAAAAAACTGCTGAAACACAGATCAAAGTCTATTTTTCTCAACATTTTTAACATTTTACTAAAGGGAAACTTTCAGACATATAAAAACAAGGTATTACATGAAATTTAATGATAATAAATGATGACCCAGTTTATTTCCCCACATCCCTATGTTAGCGTGTGACATTTTTAAACCAGAAACAGTGACATACGGAACATACCCACATAAGCTTTTGGCTACAAGTTGGGTAAAGAAGAGACAGAGTGAGACTGAAAAGTAAGAGATCGTTTGATCCCTATTTTTAATCCAATACTTTACTTATCAAATCTTAATCAGCACACAGCAGCAACAATCTCTTTTTTAGCTGAAATAACTGTAACACACTGTCATTTTGTCATGTTGAGAAAAGGTGGTGCGATGAAATCAGATGTTTTTAAGTGTTCATTTTGGCAAGCACCATTCGAAGTTTGTCATGTGCTTATGTTATGTGATGAAAGATAAAATTATATACCCATGCAAAAAATCCCTGTGAAAATGTACATACATACTGTATCTTTATTGCGGAAAAGTCATGTTTCACTTCTTTTTTATTTTATTTTATTTGTATGTTTTTTTTGTTAATGGCTTATAGTTTTGTTGTCACCTGTATGTTTCATTCATGTTTGTATGTGATGTCATTTTCAGTATCTCGGTCTGTTATTAATCAGCATCAGTTACTTTGTAGAAATTTTAAGATCATTATACATAGCTGACTGGAAATGCTTGGCATATATGGAGTTACAAGATTTCTTCTAAAATCATACATCCATAGAAAATCAGCGAGTGAGTGAGTAAAAAAACAAACCAAAAAACAATAGATACAAACCAAACTGAGAGAATCGAACGAATCAAACAAAATGTCTCTGTGCATCCTGATATTGTTCTGGAAAAAGTCCATATCGCCTTGGATTAGGTTATAAAGCCCGTTTACACCACCCCTACACACACACACACATTTCATGTTTCATGTCCTTTTATGGTTTCATCAATTTTCATCATTCATTGTTTTAATAAGTTCCTAAATGACTGAAAAGGAGCACCTGGCTTCATTTTGTTGTACGAAACAAGAGGACAAATCCTCGTGTGTGTCGATGCTCCAAGCATCACTCAAGCTCCTCACAGGGCTCTTGTCTTTATTACTGAATAGTAGGTCCACACATTCCTCCACTAATTTACATCAGGACACAAAGACAAACTCCGTCCCATCGCACTTGCCTGGTCCTACTTCATACGGTGGTGACCCTCATCACCACCTCACGGTTGGCGGCGGCACTGATCCGTGGGTCATTGGGCCGCAGTTGACTCAGGATGTGCAAGATGGTGTATCCACAGCGGTGGTTCAGAATAGTTCTTAGTCTCCTGCTTTGTCGTCCTCCGCTGCTGCTCGCCAAGCCGTGAGGGTTACCACGAGAGCCGCGAGCTCCCGTCTTGCTGTTCAAACTCACTGGATCTCCCAAGTCCTTTGATTTCTCATAGTTCAGAACTTTCCACTGTTGATTCACAGCCTGCCATCGTTTGAAGATTCGGTACACTGATGAGCCCTCGTGAATGATAAGGCCTAGGATGGAAAAAGGTGGAGTAAAGGAGAGTGCATGACAATCAAAGATTTCTTTATTAATCTTTATGCTATATTAACCATTATATGCTGCACATCACAATCAGTATCACAGGTAACAACTATCTATCTATCCTCATCTAGTCTGTGGATAAGGATAGACACTTGGCAGTGATCACAAAGCAGATATCTGATGCCATCTGTTCTCAGTGTTGCCTTACGTGGCCATCTCACAATTCCACTCGAACAGTCCACCAGGTTACTCCTACAAAACCCTTGTACTCTCTAGCATCTTTGATTTTTTAGTTTTTTTTTTTTATATATTAGTCATAGTAGCTTGTCATCTCTTACCATAACACCATATGATCATTTTGTTTTGTTTGTTTGCGAAATTTTACGTGTCCTTAATAATCAACTAAATGTTGACCAAATACATGTTTTCCCACCACTTTGGTTTGTCTTACAAAATAAGACCGTGTCTTCCTTTGTGTTCTCATTGTCGCATATTGCATCTCTGTCACCTAAGCGATCTTGGCATATCTCTTCAAGTTACATTCCTGAAAAAAATTGTATGTCAACCATAATAGCTTTACCTACAGTGTTTTATAATGTTCCTCAGTTGCTCAGCCGATGTATGCCCGCTTATGTTTTTTTGTTTTGTTTTGTTTCTTTGGTGCTGACCTACCTATGCAGACAATATCCATGAAGCCGTACATGCCGTAGCAGATTTGGAAGAGCAGGTCCTGGCGTTGCCACTTGGCAGAGGGGCTAAGTGACGACCAGATTAGCCAAGAGATGCTGGCGATGAGGAACAGAGAACCCAGAATAATGGCTGCTATCTGCACCTTCTCTATCACCGTCAGAGAGATAGCCTGCCACTGGAAAGAAGAAAACTGGTAACTGATAGAACAGACCAATCAATGTCCTAATGTGACATACTGTGCACATGCAAGCTTACAGAAGATTAACAAACATGTCAAACAAGGCAAACACACCAACACATAAATGGCGCCTACTCAATAGCTATAAGAACCGTTGGCTGCCTTTGACCAGGGGGGGCAGAAGGACAGTGACGCAAAGTGGGAAAATGTGTCAGCACAATATGGCAAACAGTCCTCACAGCACAGCAAGTGCCAAAGATTTGTCCTAGCAAATTCAGTCTGATGGGTGACTACAGCAGCGTTTGTTCTGGTAATTTTTTATGTTGCATACTGTATGTCACAAACCGTCTGTGTCTGCAGAAGTTTCTCCCTGATCTATTTACTCTTAAAAAATACCCACCTGACTGCATATAACAGCATTCTTATTTAACCATAAATTGAAAAGCACTTTACATAATCAGAAACAAACACCGTCTTGAAATTCAATTTGTTTATTTAATCCTCCTCCTAGCCCAAATCTAGCGGACATGTTTTGTAAGGAAATTGATGTGGTGACTTCAAAACACTGAGTCAAGCTGATCTGAGCCAAGCTGTGCTAGCCTGTTTGCAAGTACTTTCCCATGTGCAGCATGAGTCACAATCATTTGGACTGGCACGGCCCCATTACTGCAGTGCCTGATTAGTTCAAACTCTGTAAGGGTGATGATGAGAGACAGGGGATGTGAAGCTTTGGCTTTTCTGTCTAAAACCTGTAACGTGGCTTGGATTCCACAGTTGGTGTTGGTTGCCTCTGTGTGTTACCTGCAAAGGGTTTTTGGTGCTGATGGCCAGGACCTGGTACTTGAAGTAGCAGAGCTCACAGCTCCAGGAGCCTCTCTCGCTGATCCAGCGGATGAGGCAGGGTTGATGGGTGCAACGTACAGAGCCATCACAGCGGCAGGGGCTCAACAGCTCCCCCTGTAGAACAGACAAGGAAACACAGAAAGATCAAGTCTGTGGAATATAATTTAAATATTTAAGTGTGACAAGGAGGTTTCGATCTTGGTCCTATCTGTCTGTCTGTTTGCATCTCAAAAGGTTATGGATGTATTTCAATGAAACGTTGTGGACACGATGGATATGAGCCAGTGTTTATTTACAGAGCCAGATAAGACTGCAGACTAATTTTCTACTGTTTGTTACTGCTTTAAATTCACAACTGAGCATCTACCTCTGCATCACCACACAAGCACCTAAAGCCTCTTGCACACCTCATAATAGGACAGATGACACTGAGGTTAAAATCACCAATCCATATAATACATTGTTATGTCAAATTACCATAGTCATTTTAAAGTCTCAGTTCCATTCCTGTTTGTGTCATGTGAATAAAAACAGCATTTTGGACAAAACACGTTTTCATCAACAAGTCAAGTATTTTGGTCAAGCTGATGCTGTTGGTGAAGCACATGTTAGCACACTGCAACACCAGGTGTCCGGAGGATTCAAGGGCAGGCAGGTGAGGGAGTTGAGAGCCAAGTCATTCACACAAACCATTCAGCTCATTACAGACTACAGCGCTCAGGGAAATGAAGCAATATGTTAAAAAGGGAAGTTAGTGAACAATGGTGAATGACATGTATATGAGGATTCACTTTGTAGTAATTGTGTTAAAATCAAGGAGACGTGGGGTTGTTTCAAAGAGCGTTTGAGTGTTTACTAAACCACCGTGAGGACTCCCCATCTGGCTCATTTGACCTTCTCACTTATTATAGAAGGCTTCAAGTGTCCAACCATATAAAAATTTGATTTAGCAGATGACCCACAAGATACTCGTAAAGTAAATAACAACTTGTCTGCTGACATTATAAAGACAACACACAGGCCAGAGTTATACAAGGAACTAAATTAAAAAAATGGAAGTAAACATTGCTAAAATGTCAAGATGTGGGTCAGCAGTAAGTGTGTAAGTCCGTTTCTGTGTCTCTTTTTGCTTTTTATTCTGCGACCTTTCCTAACATGATCAACAAGAAAGAAAGAAATAGAGAATAGAAATAGAAACTGTGATTATAATTTTAAGCAATTTCTATCTATTACACTGAATGTGAGGCAACTTACAGTCCTGTGTGAATTTGTGTCAGATCCAAAGGAAGAAAGAAGAGGAGCATTTTCTATCTATTTTACTGATGATGATGAACCGGAAACCACATTGATGTTTCTGGACGCTGAAGGAATTTTTGCGCATACAAAATCAATTTTAAGTTCACATTTTATTTTTTTACAAATTCAAAGCATTGGTATCCAATTCGCAAATATAGAAAGTGTCCAAATCTATGGGATTTGTGTCTGATGTTTATAAATATTTATTGCACAGCTCAGGAGCACATGAATGGAATTTCATTTGAGAAACAAGACTTAAGATATTGAACAGACCTTAGGGTGAAGATTAAAAATATATATAAAAAAAAATGTTCACAATAGATAGCAGCCCATGTACTGAAAGCATGTAAATTGTCAGAATAGAAGTATTTCAGACAAAATAAATTTTATAAATACTATGATAATCATTAATATAATAACCTATTGATTGTAAATAAAAGGGGAATGGAAGTAAATCTTTTGGAAGTAGATCTCTTGAGTTGTTTTGAGAGATTCTCCGTACCCAAAAACAACATACTGAGGAAAAAACACAAGTGGAACCATAAAGGTTCAAATTCGAAGAAGTGGATGTACTCACAAAACCCACAGTAGTGATATATTTTTATGAACAATGAAGTCCACTGAAGAGCAACAGTTCGCTCCCACTCACTCACTCACAAATTTTAGAGGCACTGTTCTGTATCCAACAACCATGGTTGCCCTCCTCACCCCACACACACACACACACACACACCAACACACCATCTCCTCCTTTTTGGATAATTTGGTGTGGGTTTGTCCATCATGGCCACTTCATAGAGCATGAAGGTGTTGATTTAGTGTCTCTCTTCTATGGGTAAAAAAATGTTTTCCTCTTTGGCTGTAACCCTTCCACAAAGTTCCAGCATGGATGACCGCACCCCCGCTTTCCACCCCCCGCCTCCTCCTCCTCATTCGCGTGTATCAATATTTCTTACATGCGTGTCCGCAAAGCACGTGTTTGTTGTGTGCATGTGGGCAAAACCAACAAACCCAGCACTTCCAGCAGGCTCTGGCACAGCTTCAGTGAATCCAGACAGTGTTAAGTGGAATCAGTAGCACAGTTATTGTACCATGGCGCACACTGACGGCTTTGACAGACAGTTAATAAGGATTCATATTCAATGCAGCCCACAGAGCAAGGTGATTATATCTGTAGGTAATTGGCCCACTGACAGCGACATGATCCCAGCTCCTGTTGTGACCTGCTTGAATAATGAAATAACAATAAAATGGCAGAGATGTGCCCTCCCACCCTGACAGCTCCCCTTCACACAGACAGAAAAAAAAATGTTGTTAAATCTGATAAATTTATAGATTTGGTAGTGAGGTCTGAGAGTTTTCCCTCTGTGCTTTGTCTGCTTGCTCTTTGTCTGTGGCTAAAAGAGGCAGCTCAGAGCCACGTTGCACAATGAGTCACCTTGCCGGAGAGCCCAAAGCCCAAACATCAACCTTTTATTAAAACATGTTTGAGCGAGAAAGACAACAATGGTTGACCCTGGTGTGTGATATGAAATGGCCTTGTACCCCAAAACAAGGTGGGACTGATTTTTACTTCAACCCAAGCCTGTGGCTCTCCAGTTTACTCTGACTTTCAATAGAAACTCTAAGGCAGATGTCATAAATTACCACATGCGCCGTAATAACACTTTACGCCTATCTTAGAGAAGTGACTAAATGGTAATATCCATCTGTGCTTCTACAGGATTTACAGTGTTTCTCATTATCTCAGCCTTCAACCACTACCTGCTGAGCCAGGCGGCACAGGTTTCAGCACATCTGTGAGACCCACATTTGGCCACCGACCAAAGAGGTGCACCACTTATTGTTTAGTTCAGCCCTCTGAAATTAAAAGCAAAAATCAAAGACAAATTTGTTGACTTGTCATGAATCATCACAGTCAACACCATTGTCTGCCAGTAACACCGATCATCAAAAGATCAATAGTTGATCATCCTATTATGTGAAACAGGCAGATGGGCGCAGTTCATTTACATCTACAAAATGATTGTGACTAATACATATTTTGTTCCTCTCACTCTATTTGTCATCCTGCAGCCCTAATTGGCTAACTTTCTTTGTTGCTATGCTGGCCAGATTTCAAAAATGTGGCAACCGATGCCTCCCCACAGATTATTATGAAAACAGTGTTATGTAGATAAGTAGATCAGACATAGGCAGTATTTCCACAGGCTTGTTTGTTGGAATCCTAGGCCTCACCCCAGATTGTTTTGTACAGGAGGTGTTTTGAGGGGAAGGTGGGTGGGTGGGTGAGAGGGAGGGATGTAGGACAGGATGGTTGTAGTAGCTCAGGGGAGAAAAAAAAAGGACGGCTCCTCTGAATCACACTCAGTGTTTGGCAAAATGGCAGATTCGACACAAGAAAACCAGTGTGATTGTTAAAGAATACAAACTTCACAAAGACTCCGCTGATCTATAACGTCTCACGCGTGGTGAAAATGGCTCTCTACAGCACCACAAATCACCATCATCATCATCATCATCATCATTTACGCACAAAGAAGCATCAAAACACTCGAAGAAACCATTCACATTTACCTGTTCCGGGCCTTGGAAGCAGATTCGACACTGAGGGGTGCGTAGGCTGCTGGCCGTGCTGGCCAGAGACACCGCGTCCAGGCCCACTTGCAGCTTGGGCTCCTTGTCCTCAAACGCCAGGCTCCGGGGCCGCGGGTCGCTGCCGTAGTACTCCTCTTCATCATCCCGGGAATGGCAATCGACGAAAGGCGGCCAACCACAGCCGCCCATCCCCAGACCTCGCATGGTGGTGGACCGTCTATCTGTGTCTGAGCCGGACTGTCTCGAATCGGATCGCATAAACACCAGGACTTTCAGTTCATTAAAAAACATGCGGATCCGATACTTGAACATGTTGGGCTACATAAAGAATCCACCAATGAAATAAATGCTGTATGAAAACTATTATTATTGTTATTATTATTATTGTTATTATTATTATTCATAAGTCAGATATGTTCATTTTTACTGTAATATTTTTTGGAATACCAGGATCTCGTCTTGCTTGTTGCCCCACTGATGGCATGTGTGTGTGTGTACGTGTACGTGTGTGTGTGTGTGTGTGTGTCTAAGCCAATGCGGATGAAAGATTTTCCCTTTCAGCTACACTCTTTCAATATTCATTACTCCCAACAACTCAGCAAATACCGTCTATACATGCAGCCTCCACCGCACCCCGGATAGCGTTACAACTTATATTGAGTCAGATTCCCACGGTTCATTTTCTTCACCGCTCGTTCTTCTTCTTGCAGTAAAAAAAAAAAACAGCCTACATGTTTTGCTACCCAAAGCAGAAGACTGCGAGAGAGTGGACGAGCGGAAGAGACAGCAACACAGAGCCAGGGAATAGAAGACGGGGTGTAAAATACAACGACATGCCATCCACACAGTCACATCTGCGACTCTTGTCAAGAATCATAATCCAAGAAAGACGACACGGAAGTTTGCCTTAGGTGTGATTAGGTGTGATCTCGCTCGGTCCCCCTCTCTCTCTTTTTATTGTTCCTCGGTGTAGCATCCCAAACGTCAAATCATGGTCCCCCTTTTTTCCCTCCTATTTCATCTCCTTTTTGTTAAGCCTCCGCTTCATCCACCAGGAATCCGTGTCGCTGAGCCCGAAAATCCACGCCGACATAAAAAACCACAAACCTTTTTGCATTTGCATTTTTTTTTCTCAGCAGCCCGGCTGCACGAAAACAACCCGAAGCCCCGTGTTTCCCATCGCCGCTCGATGTCTCTGTGGTCGGCAAACGGCGAAGATGTCAGCAGAGAGAGGCAGAAGAGTGAAAGCACAATACGATTTTTTTTCTAATTAGCAGGAAACGGCGACGACGCGTTAAGATGTCTTCACAGCCGAGAGCGATTACACAGTAGCAGTGGCATTGATTATTGGATCAGATGGATGGTGGTGATGATAGCGCTGCCGCTGATTTTCCTCCTCGAAATGGTCGGCTCGGAGATTGAACCAACGCAGCGGCTACTTCCGGAAAAGCCTGGCTGTCATCCTGTAAACAAGCCCCTGTTTTCCTCTAGTCATGGATCCGCGTCCTTTGGGTGCTGTTCTCTCCCTGTGGTTCCCAGCTGCTGGGCAGGGAGCTCAGGCTGCCTGTTTAGTGACCAGGCGCCGCTGTCCAAGGTGCTGATGCCCCTCTGCTGACGTTTACGGTGCGGCCACATGAGCCCACGACCCGCCAAGTATAAACACGCCTGTAATGTGTGTGTGTGTGTGTGAGTGTGTGTGTGTGTGTGTGTGTGTGTGTGTGAAAGAGCGATTCATTCGAGATACCAACCAGCCGAAGCGTAGTCTGCCACAGAAAACTATCAAGTGATGACCCAAGTCGTCAGTTCAACTGGGTATATGACATTATTAAGTGACGTAAAAACACGAACGGCCACCATGTTGGATTAACAACAAAACCAGTCCTGATGAGAGAATAACACACGAAACTTCGGAGTTTGTTTTTCTTTAATCACTAGAGAGTCGTTTGCGGTGCATTATGGGGTGTTTGAACCGAAACGGTAAAGCCAACATGCGGTTTTTCAGTTTGCTCAACCTTAACACAGTATAGTAATAGTAATAATTTTGGAATAAGTTCTCCGACACTTCAGCATTCAATTACTGTCTGATTCAAACTGCAGACAGAATAAATGTCAGTATAACGACTCGGTAAAGATATTCAATCATCCAATAAAAATTCTTAACAGTTTGTAATCCCACACAGTGCCCCGTTGTTGTGACGTCAATGAAAACCATCATGACCTATTGGGAAGTCACTGACCAAAGGCAATAGTTGTTGTTTTCAATTCTATTTTGAGTTAAAAACTTGCTGTAAACAGCAAAGGAGGGCTTTCAGACTGCCAATACAACATAATTAGGGACACATCTGAAGCATGAGGGCAGCGGTCACTTTTAACTGCGGTTTAGAGGGACGCTGCCTTATTGTCCTCTCTCTCTCTCTCTCTATCTCTTTCTTTCTCCACT
>OMNV01012087.1:79491-110874 GCA_900303265.1 Brotula barbata | reverse complement strand
CCAATAAAAATTCTTAACAGTTTGTAATCCCACACAGTGCCCCGTTATTGTGACGTCAATGAAAACCATCATGACCTATTGGGAAGTCACTGACCAAAGGCAATAGTTGTTGTTTTCAATTCTATTTTGAGTTAGATGTTTTAGTTTTATTATTTTTAACAGTAGCCTTCACCCCAAAGGAACCAGCCTTAATAGCCTCATAATATGCTTATTACAAGTTGAACATTGTCTTCATGTCTTATATTCTGTCATTTTGTGATGTGAGAAAACTTGCTGTAAACAGCAAAGGAGGGCTTTCAGACTGCCAATACAACATAATTAGGGACACATCTGAAGCATGAGGGCAGCGGTCACTTTTAACTGCGGTTTAGAGGGACGCTGCCTTATTGTCCTCTCTCTCTCTCTCTCTATCTCTTACTGGCCCCACACTCTACATTCTCCACCATGGCAACTCTTCCCACAAAATCCCGTGTCACAATCATCTCAATTGATTTTTCACACTCTGGCCTGTTGAAGATATGGATCTTTTTTAGATTTAAAGCCTAATTTGAAATTCTTTGCCATAGCTGGGCTGCCATGCAACCATTCCCCCATATTAACACATACAGTGCTGCACTGAATTCTTTATGATCATTCAGAGATGGATGTCATGAGGTCACCTTAACCGTATGCTAATGTTTGACCATCATAACCCCAGGCCAATAAGATTATGACATTAAACAACAATCTTGCTTGATAGCTTAATCATTTGTTTCTCTGATGTCAATCACACGAGAGGTTTACCACAGGACCACATATATGAACAGTCTGTTCACGCCACAGGAATAAACTGTTCTGCAAACATGGGTAATTTATGATTTCAGGATGATACTTTGTGTGGGAGGCTTATTTTATGATGATGCTATGCAGGGGGAGGAGTGGTGATAAATGCTAACGAGATGATTATTTTAAAGGTCTCTGTACTGTGCTCGTGTACGTACGATTATTTATTCAGCTTTTTTCAGATTCATCAGATAATTTTCTTTCCACTCAGCAGTCATTCACATTTATTTATTTACATTTAAACAGGAGGTTCTATTCAATCCTTTCACTTTTCTTCTCCTTCTGCCGTGGTGTTTTCTAACTCACCTCCAGTCAGAAGTAATTCATATTTGTTATGTAGGCCAGTCACTCCAAAACACAAGAAAAGTGCCATTGATCATTCATAAACGAATGAAATATATATAGCAGTAATGGCAAATAACAAAGATTTAAAATCTTATGAGAGTGAATTACCATTTTAAGGATTGTCTGCTTTCAATAACTGTATCACATGTGCTGCCCCTCCATTTGAAGACCAACAACATGCACCCTTGCTCTGTTTCATTATTGATAGACCATATTGACCTGTTTGTCTCTTCTCACTGATGAGAATGATTTCCCTTCCTGTTTGTCCTAGCAGAGCTGTGAGAAGAATCTAGATCCAGACACAGAGCCATTAAAACCACATGGGTTTATCCTCACCAATCCTGTTCATCGTGTCAGAGGAAACTCCCACTATTGATGTAGCTGGATGCATCTGCTGTGAATTGTAAAAGTGTGTCTAGTTCGTAGGGTGCGGGCCCTTATATACAGCAGACAAATCATTTGGAAATAGTATCAGGGAACTATTCATTAAACCCCACAGATTTCAACAATGTGGTGTAGCCACATGCAAAGAAAGCCACACATAATTAGTTCTGCCTATAAAACAAGTGCATGTAAAACTCATTTACCATGATATTATGGACCAAATGTTTTATGATCCTGCCTTCATGTGCTTGAAGAGCCTAAGCTATATCTGTAAGAGGACAGATGGCCATCTCTGTTGGTGCGATTCTCCACAGCTTTTCCAAGTTAATACACCCGGCATACGGACGTGCATCAGAGGGTGGGGACTGGCACAGCGCCCTCAGGAGAACACGCTGACAGGATAGAGGATGCAATTTGTGATGCACTTTCTAAATTCCCGGTCCCCAGCCACCGGAAAATCTCAAGACCCAAAATCCTTAGCAGGCATATTTCACTTACATAAATGTTCCTATACGTCAGGAAAATGAAACAGTGGGAACTCCTTGGCAGGGGTGCATGCACGGCATTAGGGCACCACAGTGATGGTGACAATCTGTCGTGCGCCAAGGGCAGAGACACAGTTTGTCCTCATTTAAGACAACCTTGGTTGAGAGGTATCCTGACAAATTCCTCTCAACTCCCCCATCAGAAAGTACTTGAGCTCTCCTTCTGCTTCCTGCTTATTCTCCTTTCACCCTCCCTCCCACGCCAATAACTGGAACCATCCCAGCTGAAAGGATTAATGCCCTAATGAGGTATTATCACTCAGAACCAAAACCCACTGCTTAAGTAAATTTTAGAGCTGCTGTTGATGCTTTTCACATCCATCTCACTGCCACCAATGAGTGTGATAACAATCGATGGGCAGAGCATCTGTGCAGACATTCATCGCATGTCTGTATATTCACTTACCTGGCAGTATTTATCTATACCACATGAATGGCAGCTCAAGAATGTGTACTGCCACCATGTGGTGAAACATTAGCTTCACCTTGAGGCGAGGAGGAGCAGTGATTCTCTCAGATTTCAATCACAACACTAAAGAGGTTCCGTTATAGAGAAGACAGACAGAAAATGTTTGCTACTGATGGATGAGTTTAAACCAGTTTTGAATTCGAGGTTTATTATTTGGAAAATTAAGTCTCAAAAATTCAAGAGGATACATTGGAATAACAAGTGCACACAAATTCATCATGATTTCGGGTGTAATATGTGGCATAATGCTTAAGATGTCTCAAAATCTCTGGCTACACCAGCAGCAGGTAATCCATATCAGCATAATTAATACCAGGTTCAAGTAAGACGATGAGTTTTTGTTAGTATTTAAGTTAAAAGCATTTCAAAAGAAACAGGCAGGTAGAGCCAAAAACACCTCTTAAAAGATGCTACAAAATGAGTACAGATTATACTGAAGCATCAATTAAAGGATACCAATTACAACATAACTCAACCTAGTGTGCATATCACTTAAATATATTTTAAAAATTTATAACAAGTTTTTACAAAGCATTTAACACTGTTAAACAGACAGAATTGATGGCAACAGAGAATAACGATGCCAAAATAATTCCACCAAAAAATAGTTTTCAACATGTAATAACAAAGAAATTGCAATAGTACTGCAACCGACAGCAGGGTTTCACAATTACCACTATGCAAGCACAGCAATTATTGGGTTTGCAAAAAGTAGATTGGCCAAATTAACTTAACCAACAGCTCTTACTAAATGAATTTTTTTGTAATTTATTCCAGTTACACAGGAGGTAACGATACGTACCTGAATCCACTTTTGTACTAACAGAATCTACACTATGCAACATATGACACAAAGGAAGGAGGAGGAGGATATTAAATACAGGTAGGGTGGCACATAGCGGCCTTCAAAGACTATCTATTCAGGCAAACCTCCAACTAGAAGGGCAACTACATGGCAAACCCACGTGAACGACAGTATTTAAAGATTATGTACAACATTGAGGCTGCAGTCCATTGGCATTCTAATATCTCGGACTGCTAAGAGTTGGTTGGCTCAGTTACAGTTAATTAATATTAGAATCTGATTGACTAGCAACTACATTTCCTAAATCTGATCCGTAGTTCCTAATATTATAAAACCATGGCAAATGCGGCATCAATTCGTGTGAAAACAAAACACAAATTCCAAAAATTACTGCACGCCACACGCCCAGAGTGTACCTTTCTTTTCTCTTTTCTCTCAGCCGATGTACAGCCGTACATATCCAGTTCGACAAGAACTGGATATGTACGGCTGTACATCTCTACACATCAGTGACCAGAGGAAAATATATTGCAAGTGGTGGTACAATATTAAAGACAAAGAAATTTTCAACAGCAAGGTGCATACAAGGTATTTCTCGGGCACACATTTGGTGTGTGGAATGCATTCAACAAAGAGGTTGTTTGTCTGTGCGGCGGTTGAACACATGCAGAAATGTCTTGTTACGTTGTTGGAAACTAGCGAGCCATAACCAGGAATTGGGTACTCAAATCAAGGCTGGGTAGTAATACAAACAAGCTGTACTTCTTGGTATTACAATTATCCTTTCATACATAAGTATCCAGCTATCCCCGATGGATTCTCTCAGGTAAAATTCTGGACAGTTGATCGTACACCTAGTTACAGTAAACTAAGTTTAAAAGGTGCCTCAATCCAATGTGAGCGTGTATGTTTGTTTTTCAGTGCATGTCAGGTGCTGTGTGCGCTTGTCCATTGTGTGTCATAGATAGGAGTTGCTCTGTATTGTAAGGCTGAGTGTCTGCTTCAAGACATACATGTTTCTATGTGTACCAGTGTATCTGAACCTACATCTATGGCATTGCGCTGTGGGGATGGATGGACTATAAGAAAGCACTTGGGTTTGCTCGTGGATCCTTCTGATTCCTGTAACGCACAGCAAGCCACACTCCAAGGATCTGGAAGTAAAGGGGTACACTCAGATTCAGGAAAATATGGGTCACAACCATAACACTTTGACGTGCGCTAACAGGCTGAGTTGAACTTGATGGCATTTTTTTCCAAGAAGTGGGCTATCTATACACATATCCATTTGGCTAAATACGTCCATCAGTCCAGTTAGAGTGTAACCTTAAACGCAATTCAGAGCGCTGCTCCTCTCCAAAGACACACTGTACTGTATTACACTGGCAGGATGATTGATTACTTGTACAGTGAATGATTTTACAGATGGAGGTCTGGAAACTCACCTCTGTGAAGCTGAAGAAGAGCCCAACACCCCCAAGGATCTTCAGAGCCTCTGTAGCATGACGGAGCATCACATCCCCACAGGTAAAACAGGCACTGTTCTCTTTGCATATCTGGAATCAAAGTTCAAAAAGACGAACAAAGTCAGTTAGTCATAAAATTGTATGAGTCAACAGTAAGCAAATATAGCTAAAAGATGATGCTAAAATATTTCCTGAGCTACAGAGAATGACCCACTTTTGGTTGTTCAGTTAAATAAAAAGATTAAGTGGCTTAAATACTGAATTCACATGTTGAATGTAGAAACAATACCTTATTATCGCGTAATCTGCTAACATGAATGTTATATAGTAATTTGGTTGGGATTAGTGTCAACACTTCCCATGCAATTACCGGAGAATCTCAATGTCATGATGTTCTGTAAAGACAGCAAGGCTTTGCCTTTTGCAGTTTTCTCATAAAAAAACAAGGTGCAGCCACACCCCAAGCGTGTGAGATATTTGAAATCCGTCTTGGTCCCACAAAGAAATTAATGCCTGGTTTGTCTTTGTGCCTACATCAAGTGAAGAAAGTTGAGAAATCCTCCATCATTCTATCATTGGAAAGAAAAGAACTTCCATTTTTGGTCTACCACACAACATGTGAAATCAGTATTAGTCATTTGCACCATTGTGGAACTTGAGACATGCTGTGAAACCACAATACTGTAGTGCATGGGCGGGCAGTTGTTTATACTTTATTTACATTACACCTAATATACTCTGGCTGAATATGTCTGTTGGCTGAAGCAACTACTAGAAGAGGGTTTTTAATTAACTTCAAAATGATAAAAAAGAAGTTGTATTTACCACAGGACAGTGTAACAAATCCCGATCAAACTCTGCCCGACTGGCGGTGGTGTTAAGCAGCCCACAGCAATTCAGCTGGGTCTCTAATTCTGTTTTGGTCTTGTTATCCAACAATCCCCAAGTCGAATTCAACAGCTTCTCCTGGTAAAGATTGATGAGCACATGGGGAAAAAAAATAAACAAAAAAAGGGAAACAATTCTCTTGGAAACATAAAAAAAATTATATGGGTCTCATTGTTTGCTTACCTGCTGCCCACGGTTCATTGCCAAACAGGAACAGGAAACCCCAAATTGGAACAGGAAAACAATAAAAAGTATGACCATGTACTGAAAACAAAAAGTCAAAGAAAAACAGAATCTGGAAACCACATCCACAACACAATCAAGAGTGTAGTCTCAGTATCTGACTCACTGATGGATCCAATAAACATCAATATCCAGACCTGACCTTCAGCATCTTTGTCATGTGTTTGGCTAATAAGACAAAGAGAAAGGATACAAAGAAGAGCATGACTTGGTGATGGTGCATTGCACCGATAAGCCCTACAATGGCAATGAGCAGCAGGAAAACGCCCACTGCAATGACCCCTCCGATGATGTGGATGCTAGACACCAGGCCGAACCCCTTCTCCCATGCTGCTACTCCGATCAGCAACAGGCCCACCAGCTGAAGGGAGCACAGAGCAGGAATTAAGCAAGTCAGCAGAAACGCTGCGCATCTGATGCAACGCAGCTGTCGAGTGCTTTGATTAGCACAAAGCCAACTCATCCTATAAATGCAGGTTATGTCATTGAAGAGCTTTACAATGACCTATCACATTCAGTGACAGGATTGCTAAAATAGACACAGACAGGGAGAGAGAGATTAAAATCAAACAAATAACGTCAGGGTTCAACATGAAGGTAAATATATAACCATGAATTGCAGCAGTATTTTTTATATCTATTTTGAATTTTATGATTTATAGAAGTAGGCAACTCCATCTGTTTTCTATCACAACCTGTGTTCTATGGCAACTTTGGTTGGTTTAAATTATTTTGTGCTGCACGTCTCGTGTGACTTTCCTTGCTTTTGTTAGCGTTCTTTTGCCACTGTAGCTTCCAATTTTGGATGTTGATGGCAGGTGACACACAACACTTCTGATTGTTACAGTGAAGCAACTGTTATCTGATTAGCAAGATTACTGGCAGGCATGTTCCAAGTTCATTCCGTACACGTCACTGTAATTGCTAGAAAAGCAGATCAAATGTTCTCTCAGCAACTTTAAAAATATTTTAAAATCCATCCTGACAGAACCATTCCATTATTTTTGCAGTAAGCCTATCAATATATTTAAAAAAAGCATCTGTAGTCCCTCTTCTATATATGGTTCTTCAGCCGATCAATGATTGATTGTGTGTGAAAATAAAAGTAGTCGTGTCGCTAAATGGGATTTTCCGAGAAATAAAATCAAATAAAAAATAGTATTGGAATGTAACACACTGTCACAAGAGACCACTTCTCAGGACCTCTGGATTCTTATCACATTAGGGCCAGCTTATATCTATGCAATGCCATTTTTACTACCATTTCTTTATCAAATTGCAGATACATAAGACCTGTCAAGAACAAAGATAGCAAGAAGGTGTGGAGAACCAGGGCAAATGACGAGCCTTCCTTTGACACTGGAAAATGAAATTGGTAACTGAGTAAACTTTAAGGCAGACAGTTCATGGTTGTTTAAAATGTTTTGGATACATTAACTATTTTCATTGAGTGAATTCTTAATTCTAGATGTGCTGGGTATCGTTTTATACTAATTTCCCCAGAGTCCTGAATCCTGGTATCTTTTGAATATTGGTACTGTTGGGTTTTTTGTAATAACTCAAAATAAAAGTTACACACTGGTGGTTTTCTTCGTAATACAAGAGATTTATATGCTATTTGAATCTATAAAATCTGCAATCTGCTTGGCCAACTTTCATGATATTACATAAATCAAGTTTTCTGATAACACTCAGTATCCTTCAAAACAAGGATATCCAGCATTACACAAGAGACTAACAGAACTGCAATCAGAACAGAAACATTTAAATAGACTCCGATCAGAACACATAACAGAGAATCAGTGGGAACAGTTTGATGGATTCAACTCAAAATACTCGAGGCCATCGTGTTGACTACCAGCACAGTTCTTACTCACATGACTACACACAAGGGGAGCTGATTGGTTCTTTATACACAACCGCCGATAAACACGGAGGCATAAGAAAAACAATGAGCAGCTTTAAACTTGACAATATTACATTTCAGGTCAGCTGGCCTCTAAACTACCGGTACCAACGCATAATGGCGATAGCTAATTAGCGTGTGTTAGCTAAAAGCTAAGACAGCTTCGTACTACATTTAAGACTTCTGAAATAGTGAACGCCTTTAAATGACCAGCACAGTAAACATTTAAATATGCCATGTGAACAACAATAGTCACAGACCATCTGAAAACACGTGAAGCCAAAAGTACAACCCATCTGTCGTTTTTCTGCTCTGTAGCTACATTGTTAGCTCGGCTAACGTAACACCATTCAAAATATCATAAGGCCAGGCTAATGCAGCTAGGTAAAAGTTAGCATGATGATTGGTCATTTTGTACACTCACCATATAAACCACATTCAACGAACACAGCGCATTTTTAGAACAGGTGAATCCGCCACACACCATATTCGAAAAACGTCTATCGGCTGAGTAAAAACGACTAAAAATGTCCTAATGTCTGTCTTTTAGTTGCGAGAGTGTTGTTGCTCAGCGAAGAGGGCGTATCTGATGACGTCTTTGCCCACAAACTGACGACGGCAGCTCCACCACCACCCAGCGACAACGGATGTAACTCAAATAGGCGAATCAATCGTTTCCCTTTCAAATATAACATGAATGTAGTAAGACATAACAAGAAAATACACTTAATTTTAATACGAATCAGTAGTGCATTTAGAATATTAATAATTCAGAGTTCAGATCTATCTATCTATCTATCTATCTATCTATCTATCTATCTATCTATCTATCTATCTTGTGTCTGTAATTTTGTGAATTTGTATCTAAGCAGGTTTTCTCAAAAAGTTATGAACTGGTGCTGACAAATATGGCTGAAAGAATAGGGCGGTGACAAATTGTTAGTTTGTTTAGCCAGATTGGATCGAATAGATTGGATCAAATATAGGAGGAACATTTTAACACAAGTGTCGGTTCAATTAAAAATGTAGACTTCTTTTTAGGAAAAGACCATTTGTTTTGGTATGTTGAACCTTGTTCGATTGAGTTCTCTTTCTTTCTGCCTTTAGAAGGTGAAGGGCTCTCGCCATACTGACATGAATTTTGACCCATGACCCCTGCATTTGACCCATCCATATAGAGGACAGTGGGAAGCCATTGAGCCCCCGGGGTGCACAGTATCTCGCTCAAAGACACTCTGGACACCAGGAGACAGGAGGTGGGGATCAAACTGCCAAATTTGTGGTTTGAGGATGACGTGCTCTTCCTTCCATCCTTATATATCCTTATATATAGAAATGCAGTCCATCCATTTATATATACAGTTCTTATTCTATTTGTCATTTTCTGTTTTCTGAGTTTTCCACTCTGCATTTTACTGATTGTAATCTATGACATCCTGTGGTTTTGGTGCACGAAGCTGCTGAGCAATTAGGTTTTGAGTAATGTACTCTTCTTACTGTGACTAAAAACAAATTAAAAGCATGTTTTATTCTTGAAAATTGAGTGTAAACCCTTTAATTCCAGAGTGAATATGAGAGAAAAATACACATGTAACATGCACTGAGAATGATGTATGCTGTGTGAGGTATGAGCTTTATTGCCTTGTTATCAATATCACCAAAGGAGTCAGAGCTGTCATTTAGTAAAGAATATGGTTTGAAAAAAGGAAGTGAGTTCAGTTCAAACCTGCAGAGGAAACTGAGACACACATTACCATACTCTGAGTTTTGTGGTCTACAGTGGGAGAGAGAGAGAGCGAGACATTGAGCCGCCGTTTCTTTCGTGCCTCTTCTGTATACTGAGCTCCTGTTCATCTGTAGAACAAACAGCCTGGAGTTTAAATGGGCTGAAGCGAGCACTTTGCCTCAGTTTATACCGATCCATGTGTCAGGATGAGTAGCAGCAGTAAGTCTGTAGCCTCCATTGCAATAAAAACTGAGATCAAGAGGCACGAATCTGTCCAGAGTGCTATCAGAAGACTTTCCAAGCAGTTTGAAAGAGTCCAGGATCCTCAGCTACGCTCAGGTCTTAAAGTTTATCTCCACAGTATTGAAGGTAAGGAAAACCTTTCCTCAAATCAGTGTTCTTATGTTTGCTTTTTTTTGTTGTTGCGGAAATTAAGTTTCACATTAACATACTTTGACTGCGTGACCTGATGCTTGCTTTAATTGAGAATGTATTTTTTGACGCAATAAACACATAAAATATCAACTATGACCGAGCCAGAGACATGCCAGCGCAATGCTTTATTTCTCAGTGAGATTAGTCATTCTTTTCAACAGCATTAGACGTGGAGTGTGGGAAACATGATAGCACAGGTGACGTCTTCTTCTGAGCTTCCTGTTTCATTCAGCGTGTCTCTGAGAGGAAGAGGGTAAAATTATCGTTTGCACTCTCATGGTTAAATGTATCCTCCTTATACAATAAGTTGTGGTGTGTATTGTATTTATCAGTCTCGGACACAGACAACTAATGGGAACATCCCTCAGCAGTCATTGCCATGGTAGCACGATGAAACCTGCTGTGTGGCCTACTTCCTGTCTGCCAATCTACAACTGCCCTCAAAGCCACTTCCTTTCAGACAAATAGAGACTTTACATGTGAAGCCAATCATTTTACATCATTTCCTCCTATCTCTACTTCCCACCTGTTCTTGAAAATGTGACTGCACATTAATGTCGCACTGTACTTTTTGGTCTTTTCTGCTAAGATTTTTGCGTATATAAAGTCAGACTGGGGATGAATGACATGGAATAGGTTCTAAAAAATAATGGCTTGATGTCACGATAGCTCATTTTACTGCTTCTGTGAGTTCAGAGTTCAGTGGCTCCAGAACGAAAGCAAACTCTTCTTTAGATGCAACAATTTAGTGGGATGTCAAGTCAGAGACTGAGTATATGCCAGAGAAAGGGTGGACAAAAAAAGAGAAACTGAGGAAAGGTCAGGATGCTCCGGGGAGCAAATGAAGACATTTAAATATGAATGTGACTTGTTATGGCAGGCAGAGCTCACTGCAGCATGGCAGCAAAGGGAGAGATTTGAGAGAAGATCGACACAAAGAGGGTTGAGAGAGGACAGCTCACAGTGCAGGAGAAATGAAAAATCACCCAGCATGACTACTGCCCTTGGCCACTGTCCATCTGACAGCACCTGTCCATGTGTGTCTGTGAGTGTGTTAAGGGGGCTTTGTTAGTATGTGCGCATGTGTACGTATCTGTCAACTGTCCAGTCTTCAGAAACAGACAGGAGTGAAATGGAGTGTGTTACTGAAATCTCTCTGCGTGAATGCAGCCTGATTTCTCAGTTTCCACCTGTGGGTGTTATTCAGTAATTAGATTCACCGTGCAGCACAGGAAAAGCCGAAGCAACCTGATGTGAATGTACTTGAACGGAAGCAGATCATTTCATCACATTTTTGGCACGTTTAAATTTGGCTACCACATATCTCTGGGACTCTTCCTCCACATTGTTTGCAGCTTCTCACGGGCTGTGCATTTCCCCTTGTGCCAAAGGCGGCTGTCAGTGGTTCTTTTGTATTCAGCCTGAGTAGTTATTGCCCTCTTGCTGACTGCGTGAAAGGGAGGGGGTGTGGGGCGAGCAGGTGGACAGTCAGATCGTGTATTATGGGATGTTGGCGGGAGGCTGAGAGAGGTGCATTGTGGGGAAAGGCATCGTCTGATTTCACATCAAGGAGTTTTTTTTTTAAAATCAGGGAATAATTAACATGAAATTACAGCAGGTAATAATTCAAGTGATGAAGGCGTTTGCTGCAGTGTTTCTGTGCACTTGCACAACATAATTGCAGCAGTTGTCTTTACACATTCGCACATTTTTTATTTAAAAAATGTATTAAGACCATGTGTTATATAAACCTTGGTATGATCACACACAGAGTTTATTGGATTAGATTATGTTATACAGAAGAAATAACCAACATGTTACTCTGTAAGGCATGGTAAGTAATTCAACATGAGACACGAGGAGAAAACAGTGTGCAAGAAGAGCCGTGAGATCTGAGACATGGCATGAATGAGTTACTGCAAGCAGTATGCAGCCATCCTTAAATAGATAGTAAAGAGCGAGCAAGGATGCAGATGGTGTGAACAGTCAATCTTTCATCAAATGCATCTTTAAAAACAAAAGTAATTTCACATCTTTATACAAAATGCATCAATAAAATTGACAAATCGCTATCATGAATTGGACTGAACAAAAATACAGTGTGTTTTGTTTTGCATTCTGCTTTGTACGATCCAAATATTGATGTCCAATATGTCCTCATCCTCTCTCACTATTGCTTGGTTGATGCTGTGACTCCAGTGCTTACCCACTTCTGCTAATGAACACACGCTGTAGTAGGCAATAGATGACAGATCAATACACTCAAGGAAATCTCTTTCATTCACAGGAACACGATGACACACACACACACACACACACTCGCAGATACGCGCGCACATTTGGGTACAGAGATCTAGTGAGCGATACATTATGTACCAAAGGGGGAGGAGGAGGAAGGGAGGACATGGAAGAGATGATTGTACCACCAGAGCCAGGAAGATTGTAACACCTTAGCAACAAATAAGCCAAGCCTCCTGCTGAGGAGGAGCCACACGGAGCCACACACACACACACACAAATACACTAACGCATACACACACTTGTGCGCACATCAACACGAACTGAACGCAGGGGACGATAGATGGATAGTCCTGATGATGTTATTCTGGCAGCTGTATAAATGAGACGGGGAATACACATTAAGAGGAGAGCCTGAGCGTTTTCCTTTCATCCTCAAACACGTATCCATCTTTTTTTACTGTCATCCCTCACTAGCCCTGCTATCCTCTCCTTCCTCCTTTCCTCTCGCTGCCACTGATCCTTTCTCCTGCCGTCTCCCTTCATTTAGCAGGTCTGGCTTGCGTGTGTGCCGCTGCTTCACTGCTAGGCTTCACCCACCTCTATACCGCCTCCCCCGCCTCTCCGGCACAGTGAGGAAGATGGAGCTGAGGGAAAGGGGATGGGAGGGATGAGCAATAAAGAGCAGGGACCCTGCACAGTCTGCCTCCTGACAGAGAGAGAGAGAGAGAGAGAGAGAGAGAGAGGGACGGAAGAGAAGCAGGGTGCTCCTGCATTGTATGGATTGCAACAAGGAGGGGCATGCAGAGGGAGGGACACTAAAGATTTTAATCGGCATGTTTGTGGGGGACAGGGAAAAATGCAGAGTGTGAAATGCTGTGTATGTGTCAGTGTGTGTGCACGGGTGTGTGATTCGCCTTGGACTCGTTGAACCGGTGCGACAGCGTCTGTGGCGTAAGGATTCCTTGGCGCGGAGGGAGCTGTTTGAGCCGTGACTTGCCTCCGTGCCTCCTCTGTGCCGGCTATCTGTTATCATGCTCTACGCCTGATGTGCTCAGAGGACACACGGGTGGCCCGGGAGACAGCGACAGGGACGTGATGGCCGGGCGCGCCCTGACTCAGTCAAGTATCTCCAGATTTCTGCCGAGGCTTCTGCTGGCTTCTCCTCCTGATCCCCTTCAGCCTTCATCCGTGTCCTCCCTGAGACCGCCTGCTTTACTGCCACCGCACTCTCTGAATGGATGCTGCTGTCAAAACACATGTGTGGCTTGGAATGTGAGTCCATGATCTGGACCGGACTGCATAGAGCTCTGTGCCAGGCTGCTTTCGGGTGACACTAATGGTTTGTTAAAGCCCTTTCCTTTTCAGCTTCCTGCAGCTGTTTATCACATTCTCGATGACGTTTAATGCAGTTGTTTTTCAAAACTGATTTTTTTTTGGCACACGATGAGTGAAGAGGCTGGCCTGAACAACATATAAGATGGGGGAGCTGCAAGTAAAAATAAGGTCAAGTAAATAATTACCTTCAGGAATGAGGCACCGGAGACTATAATGAAGATAAATTTGCCACACTAGCTGCATACATATGAGGAGAAGAGATTGCAGTGTGATGTTTTCTGGGGACAAAAGAGCAGCTTGGTCTGCACTGACAGTGTGCTGAAGGTTATCAGGAAGAGAGGCATTGTTTTCAGATTTCCACGGAAATGGAAATTGGACTCAGCGAAGCAATCTGTGATTGAATGTGAAGTCTGAAAGAGAGCAATAGGGATTTGGGGGATGGATGAAGCTAACGGCACCTCTGCTGTTGCATCTTCTGAGAAGAAACTTGATGTCCCTCCATGTAAGTTTTTTGTCTCTCTTCTGCTGTTGGATTCTTTTACATCCCAACACACTTGGGAACTGTCGGTACATGTCACACCGTCTGGATTCATATATCCACTGTGTGTCCACTGAACACTGAACACATGAGCGGAGGCGGCACCCTGCAGCAACGCACCACCTACCTCATCTCCCTCACCCTGGTCAAGGTAGAGGCTGTGGAGGGAAATGGAGGGGAGAACCAGAACAGCAACCAGGGAAAAGAGGCTGAATCTGGGCAAGAGACCGGGCCGAGGTTTGAACCAGGGCCCGGGCAAGTGGGGGGAAGCAGTGAAGAGGCTGGAACAAGAGAGGAGAACAAATGCGAAGCTCCATTAAGGGCAGAAAATGGAGCAGGAGTGATCCCAGAACAAGATGCTGTTACCCTGAATGCAGACAAATGCACAGAACTCAAAGAAGATGAGAGGAAACCTCTTAGCCCTCTGAAAGACAAAGTACCCATCAATGATACTCCATGTAAAGCTAATGAAAAGCCACCATGCACCCTCACAATCACCCTACCAACTGAGATAGTGACAGTTCAGAAGTCTGCAGACATAGACCCAACAAGAGGGGAAAAGACACTTTCCGCTACGGAGGCAAAGCAATGCAGATCTCCATCACAAACCACCCCATCACCAATGGAGGTGGTCGAGCCCAGCCGTACCCCAACCAGGAGCAGCTTTCCCATTCGTCCAGTGGGACAGCGGCCCGTGAGCCTGCTGAAGTCACACAGCAGCGTGGCCACCCGAGGCCGCGACTCCAGAGATGGCAGGGAGCGCAGCCCCACATCAGCCCAGAGCCTTGACCGCAAGGACTGCCGAATGCCTATGCGCTCGCCGGGCCCGTGCAGGGCTTCCTGGGCGGAGGTGAGCAGGCCTGAAGCATGGAGGGATGAGGTTGAGCTAAGTCAAGCTGGAATTCCACTGGAGATTGGTGGTGGGGTGGCCACTGTAATGAGAGACATTCCAAGGAAGGAGAGGTTGAAGGCAGGTTCCACATCTCTGCCCCTGCCCACCACCGCTAGCCAAGTGTCCAAACCAGCACGAAAGGGTAAAAGCCGCACGCTGGATAACAGTGACCTGAACAGCCTCTCTGAAGACCTTGGGCTAGCCAGGGAGGCCAAGCCTGGCCAACGAGGTTCTGCTAAGGACAGGAAGATGCTCAAGTTCATCAGTGGCATTTTCACAAAGAGCAGCTCAGGAGCAGCAGGGTCGTCTTCCACAGCGCCCCCTGTCTATATACAGAGAGATTCTAGTGAGGAGGAAGGTAGGAGGTCACTCACAACATCACTACTACCTTTTCAGCTCAAATTTCACCCTTTCTGTTGAGCCGGTCCATGAGAACAAACCATTACCACAGACACAGCATTCCTCTTCATCTGTGCAGAGGCGTCCATTTAGAAAGACGTATGAGTTTGGGTGGAATTGGGTGGGGTAATCTTTTCAAAGAGCCCCACACAGAATACGTTTAAAGGATATAATAGTGTCACATGACGGAAAGCATTTTCCAGAAGCCATGTGCAACGGTAAATTGATGACAGATGAAGTTCTTTGATCAGGAAACTGACAATAGAACCATCTTGGGCAGTCTTAATCTAATTCCCCTCGGAGCGTGGGACAATTTTACACCACTGGAGGAGTAATCTCTGCACACGCACACGCACACATACACATACACATAAGATACGATCGCACAAGGAGTTTAAATCCTATAATGAAGTTAAAGGGGAGATGAGCTTTTGGCATGATCACAGATGGAATACAGTGGCTTATTTGCTTTGGCTTCATTTTACATAAATCTGAGATGGCTAAATTGGACGATATTTGTTTACTTGTGTCAGTAGGAAATGGTGATGCAAATCTAATCAGGGACAGTTCTAATCCACTTTTTGATATGCCACCCCCTCCATGTTTTGCCCCTGTATGGGGCTCGGTTGTTTTTTTTCTCCCCTTTCTTTCCTTCTTTCTCTGTGTCTGATTTTCAATTTAAATTTCACAGGGAAAGCATTCACGTGGCATTTTCAGAATCAGGATCCACACCAGTTGGTGGTGATCTGCCATCACTGCTTTTTAAAATCCTATGTGTCAGTGACTGTGGTGTACAACAGTGTTTTCTTTGACAAACACGTTTGCTCAAAGAGCAAGTGTAAGCCTGTGGGAATTAGAGTGTGTGTCATGTACTGATTCACTCATTGCATATTCACGCTGCTAAACATGCACTGTGGATTCACTCAAGTACTGTGACTAGCCCTTTTGACGACAACACACACACATATTGTAGCACACACACACGCTCACTCTGGGCAGGAGGAAGTGTTGCCATGGCAACCGGCAGGAGTGCTGCTTCTGCTGCTGCCGTTACAGAGGCACAGCCTGATGAAACAGAGGGGTGGAGAAGGAGGAGGTGGTGTGTCTGTATGTGTGCGTGCGTGCGTGTGTGAGAGTGTGTGTGTGTGCGCGCGGGTGTGTGTGTGTTTGGAGAGAGGGAGAGAGAGAGACTCATTGAAGGAGGAAGGATTTTGAATTCTAATTTCTTCAATCTCTAAATTGGCAATTTGGTTGTCAGCAATAGGGAACATGGGGATTGTGTTGGGTCAGGTATGATTGGTTTGGAGCACAGACTGTAGATAATTGGCTTTCTTGAGAATCTTCGTGTCGAAGCAGTAGAAAGATCACACTATCTTATCACTTTGGCAAGCCCCCGGCCTATCTGATGTATCCCATAAAGAAACCTTTGACGTTGGTCCAGATAAACAAAGTCTGAGTGTGTGTGTGTGTGTGTGCGTGTGTGTGGTGTTCGCCTATACGTTCCATGGCTGAGCATACAAGCTCCAGTCTAATCATCATCTGTCTTTGAAGAATGCATTACACATTCTATCGTGCATGGTGTGCACAATGTCAGTCTGCCAAAAATTCTCTTCTTTTGTCTCTCTCTCTTTCTAATCCTTTGCACTCTTGCCTGCTGTATTTTTGTGATATGTTTTTTCTAAATCTGCACCAGTTTTCTCCCAGCTTTGTTTAAAGCTTCCTCTCAGATTTTCACTCTCTCTCCCCATCCCTCAAAAGCTGCAGCTGTGTGCGTGAGTGTGTCACATTATATTAGGGACATGCCTTGCCTATAGGAATGCTGGCACAGCTGTGTTTGATTCATCTGTATTTGTTTTTATATCCATAAGCGTATTCATGTGATTCTGCCAGTGCGGACCAAAATGCCGCCAACAAAAGTTTCACCTGATGGAATGATAGCTGGTAAAGGCCAAGTTAACTCATCACATAAACGGCCATCATTATATGGCACATGGGGAGCAAAGAGGATAAGGAGTGGTATGACTGTACCCTGTTGGATCCCTGATGTGGCTTAAAGGTTAAACTCATTAAAACGAGCTCTTGGTCTACACTTATGGTAACCAGTGATGCAGCTGCTGAGTGATTTATTACTCACCTGCAGGTCATTATGAGGGCTGCCGTATCTGCTGTGCATGATGAAAATGATAAATCCGTTTTTCTCTGTCTCACTCACTATTTGTATCTGTCTCTAGTAAATATTGCAAACAGTCAGGAGTGGAGCCTGAGCCGATCCATCCCAGAGCTGAGACTGGTAAGGAGAATGTTGTCTGTTTCAACGGTTTGTTAAAATGACCCAAAAACACATTTTTCGTCACGTTAATTTTGAGTTAAAATGATTATGTGGCCATATAAATGTACCATTGGATTGCACCCAATTTGCATCGCTTTTTAAGAATAAATAATCATTTATTAATAAAAAAAATAAATCCTCATCCTGACAACTATTGCAAAGAAAGGGCCAGAAAATATTTGGTGGAGGTATTAAATGTTGTTGAATGTTTTATATAGAATAATGTTTGATATTGCTCGCTTACCATACTGTTCATGCGTAGTGTACAGTATGCACATTGTGAAGGAACTTTACTTTGATCTATTTCCTTCCCTCTTCTCTCAGGGCGTTTTGGGAAGTCTTAAAAGTGGCAAGTCGGCACTGGTGAACAAATACATCACAGGAAGTTATGTTGCACTTGAGAAACCTGGTGGTAAGAAATAAACACATTCTAAAAACAGAGCACAGTATGGTTTGGTAGAGACACAAAAGTTTTAAGTAAATGTTTTATTTTTGGGTTTATTTATTCTTTGTTTAACATGACAATTTGTAAACAGGAAAAACTTATTTTCATTTTTGCTTCAACTTAAATAAGTGGTCTGCCATTGTTATCGTCCTTGTCAGGTGGCCGCTATAAAAAGGAAGTGCTTGTGGATGGACAGAGTCATTTATTACTGATCCGGGAGGAACCTGGACCACCTGATGCACAGGTGTGTGTATACGTGTGTGTGCGCACGCACATGTTTGTTGTGATTTTAAAAAAAGAGAGAGACAGATGGACATAGAGATGTTTTCATTCGTTTGTTTCCCCCTTCAGTTCAACAGCTGGGTTGACGCAGTGATTTTGGTCTTCAGTCTGGAGAACGAGGCCAGTTTCCAGGAGCTCTACCAGCTGTACAGCCAGCTCAGCACACACCGCACAGACATCCCTGTCATAGTGGTCGGCACACAAGGTCAGCACAAAAATACATTAACTTATTCAGGGACTCCGGGACTTTGTGTTTGGTGGGTACACCTGTCCCTAACCAGAGACACAACAAGGTGATCTGTCCATGTAATTGGTAGAATTTGAGAACCTTCTCGTCACTAATTGTCATCGGCCAATATTTTACTCTCTAATTGATTGTTGCCAAATATACATTGAAGCAACTAGTGGTAGCTTTAAACAAAGTTGAACAAAAAACAAATGAATCAATTAAAAGCAACCACGAACAGCCCTGATATTGGCTTAATAATGGCTCACCTTAGTATGCTCATAATGAAAACTAGTATTATCTTCTGGTTACCTCCATAAATCCATGAAATTACTTTTTCCCTGGTTTCCTTTGCTCTGTCAGAGTGCTTCCACATACCATTGGACACGCTCATTACTGCCCAACTTGATTCTCCACTGTTTTTTCTCCAAATCTGTTTTTCTACCTTCTCCTCAACTATCACAAAATTTTACAAATAGCATGTCTGGACCAAGCCAAACAAAAGTTGTATTTTCTTTTCTTATATTCTATACTGTTTTACTAAAACCAGTTGTCAAAGTTAAGTGTACAGTGCTATATGTTTTGAATGAATGAGTCTGTTGTAACCAAACTTGTTGGAGAGAAGCAAGAAACATCAATCAACCTGATGGCACTAGAACCACAATAGTTGCATTTTTGTCATTAATTACATGGTAGTAAATTGGAGGAGTTTGTCATTTTGGCAGCAGGTCAAGGAGGTGATAATAGTCAACCTATTAAATTTCGCTACTGTGAGATTCACTCATGATTGCAGAACTGTTCGGCCTTGGCAGAGGTATACACTCTCTGAGTTCTTCTGGGTATGAAACCTGTTTTCGCTTGACTTTTTTCCAGACAAAATCAGTAGCACCAACCCTCGTGTGATCGAGGATCAGAGAGCCAGACAGCTGTGCATCGACGTGCGTCACTCACTGTTCTATGAGACCTGTGCCACCTATGGGTTCAATGTCGATCGTGTGTTTTCAGAGGGTAGGTTTCTTTGATCTGAGACAGGAAACACACAGAAGTTAAGACTTCACAAATGAAAGCTTGATGGCATACGGTGATCAGTGAATCATGCTGTTAGGTTTCACTAAAACAAATGAACGCCTGCTGTCTGTCCTATCAGCTGCTCAGAAGATCGTCGCCAGCAAGAGGCAGGCAGCACTTCTGGCTGCCTGCAAGTCTCTTCCCAACTCCCCCAGTCACTCCGGAGGTTCTACACCTGGATCTGCATCATTCCCTGGCCAGGTACTGCAGAAAATCTGGTTTTTGTATTTTGACAGATACCAATGCCTTATTATTAAAAAGCGTTTTAAAGAAAACATTGGACATTGATTTGGAATTACGAGTAAGACTTAAGACCATAACACTTGAGACCATTCCTGATGGGGAAAAACAATCCAGCTCAGCCAGATATTTAGTAAAATAAACAAACTTACAAAGAGATGAAAGGTCTTCTGGCATTTTCTTCTAAATGAAACTAATATTTCACTTTGGCTGAATGTCTTATTTTGTCATTCATCTTCCAAATGGTTAAGGAGCATTTCCTCCTCTCAAGTGGAGCGTCGGCTTTTATTCACAGCTTTTTATACATTTATATGCTGATTTTTCAGTAGTCAATAATGAATAGGCAAAAAATTAAAATGAGTCGAAGTGAGGACTCTCAGATAGTCCCACTTAACCACCAAGTCCTGCTTGGTGGTTAAGCATCAGTCTGAGTCGTAAGCAGTATGAAGCTACAATCATCTATCAAAGTGAAAACTCATTTTCTCAGAGACACATCATCACTTCTTCAGCATCCACCTCAACTCCATCACTGTCATGTAACCCTTATTTATGATGATCGACCGTGTGGATCATCCATTGTTTTTTGGAAATTTATTTTACCTGTTCTACTTGTTTCATCCCATAGTATCAATTTCAGTCCATTCTCTCTCCATTTTTCTCTTTCTCTCTTCCCATCTCTCCCCTCACTCATCCATTCCCATCTCTCATTCCCTTGACACCCTGACCCTGCTGTCCTCCCCTCCTCCTCCACCTCTCAGGCCAGTAATGGCCCGAGCAGTGACTACGCCTACTCCCTCCCCTCCACCCCCGTGGTCGCTCACAGAGAGCTGCGGGTGGCAGCGGGGGGAGAGGGGGGAGGTAGTGTCAACTCACGCTCCCTGAGGAACATCCCCCATAGGCGGCCCTCGCTCTTCAAGGTCAGTTGTTGGCAAGCATCCACGTATCACACCTTTTAGTCTGCTGTCATCGCTTGGTGTCATTTCAGTCCCACTTCGCTGTGCGTTCACCTCCCTCCGTGATTCTCCTCTGCCCTCCTATACACACTTTTACCCCTGTGTTTGTTTGTTGTTCAGAACCGAGACAACGACAAGAGGAATGCTGATTCTAAAGGAGACCTGGGTAGTGTACGAGGTGTTCCTATCAAGCAGGTTAGTTGTACACGACAAATAAAAATGGAATGTTCAGAGAAGTATGAATTAACAAGCTTGCAATTGTGCCAATTCCCTCTTCAGCGACAAGGTTGGACCAAACTCAACAAAACTGCACTCATCTATTTATTGCATCTTACATAAGCAACACAGAAAAAAATCTGTTGTTTCATCCTTTCCAACCTTTCTCAAGGGTGTTCTATTAATAATGCGCAAGTGCTTTCAGCGATCATTGTTGGCTGTGTGGGACCACGATGTCTGTTGTACTACTACACTTTAAAGAGATTGCTTCTGTTGTGTGGGCTCTAAATTTAGTGAGATACACAATGCGGTGTGTTGTCAGTGCTCTGACCCTGTCGATTGTTTCTCACAGAGCATCCTGTGGAAGAGGAGTGGAAGTTCTCTGAATAAGGAGTGGAAGAAGAAATATGTCACTCTGTCCAACAATGGCACAATGTCCTACCACTCCAGCTCCAGTGTAAGACAACACCACAGGCCAGATCAATACTGCAGTAAAACACAATCAGTGGTGGATGAAGTGCTCAAATGCAAACCATGGTTTGGAAGTAAGATAAGGGAACGTGGCCCATTAAACAATATTGTGGTGTGAGGTGGACCACTGTAATTTCACGAGGTCCCCAAATCTCAGGTTATGTAAAAATATCAGAATCAGTGTTCGGTGAATACCTTGATACTACATGTTTTCAGAGAGAGAAATAAAAACATCAAGCCCCAGTATAAATATGGAATATAAAGCTGTACCTTAAAATATAAAGTCTCCCAAAAATGATAAGCACTCGTTACCATTTTGTACTGATAAAGTCTAGACAGTAATATGCAGATCCATGTCATTTTGATGGTTATCAACACATTCATCTTAAAATATCACAAATTGCTTGGAAATATTCCGCTACTTCTGCTTTGAGGTTCTTAAAATGTTTCATCGTGATCATTTTTAGATCAGACTTTACTCTGCGTGCATGAGGTTTGTTCAGAAAACTTCCTATGATAATCACGGCTAATGGAGCCTTTTGCACGTTGTAGGACTACATGCAGAATGTCCACGGGAAGGATATCGACCTGCTGCGTGTGACCGTGAAAGTTCCAGGGAAACGCCCTCCGAGAGCGGTGGCTCCTGCAGGCCCGTCCCCTGTCCCCATCGTCTCCGTACCTGGAGTCAACGGGCTGAGTAAGGAGCTGACATCAGCTGATAGCACTAGTACAGGTACATGTACATGGAGGTCTAGGTCCAGCAGTGATTTTCATTTTATCCTTAATAAAGTGGACATTGTGAAGTCTTGTTAATGGAGGTAAGAAATAATATTTGTGTGCTTGTTGTCGAGCTCTGAAACCTATTCATGCTTTTTTTATTGATCTTATCTCGATTATTCTTCTTGTTATTGTTATCAATATTACTATGCGTAAACTACAACAACTAAATGTTGCATATATTGTTTCTTCCTCTCTTTTGTCCTCAGTTCCTCAGTTGTGTCCATCCACTCTCTCTGTTGCTGATGACCGGTCTGGAGGATTGTCCCCTCAAGGAGGAGACAGAGGACTTCAACACTGTCCCTCTTCATTATCCACCAAGGCACAAAGTGTTGGTGCGTAGGGTAAAAGAAATGTATTTTGATGATTTGCACTGGGCCTGCTCTTTGTGCGTTTAGAAAGCACCCTGGCTGCCTCCAGTTTACCTGATTCATTCTTTTACACCCAAATGTCAGACGGCCTGGAGGGAACAGCCAGTCCTTTTGCTGGAAAAGACCCCAGCCAATCATCTCCCATGAGTGACAGGAAGAAGAACAGGAGGAAGAAGAGCATGAATCAGAAAGGGGACGCAGCCATTGGCCAAGCCGAAGGTGACTTCAAAAAGGGATTTGCATTTCCGTTTTTGCAAATTTGCTTGGTGAAATATGTAATGAAATACATTGAATTATTTATTTCCTTGCTACCTTCCTTCTTTCCTTCCTTCCTCGTGCTAATGGAGGTTTCATTTAAGCACTTTTAAGTTTAAAGTCAAATGAATAAAATAGCAAAAAAAACACTTTGTAAGGCTATGTGTTTAGATCGTGGAGGAGATAATACTAATTTATGCCACATAGTTGTTTCCTATGTAAGGACACTGTTTAACGACGTGTTTGTTTCCTGTCCTGTAAAAGTCTTCGCTGCCCATTTTAAATACTTTGACTGTTCTTTCTCTGTTTCTCTCCTTCCTTTTCCTGTGCTTGTCTTTTGCTCTGCAGCCAAGCGCAAAATGTGGAAATTAAAAAGCTTTGGTAGCTTGAGAAACATTAATAAGACAGGTAACAACTGAGGGTGAAAGAGCTGAACATTTGTGTTGGTCTGCTTTACATACAGTATCTCTTTGTGTGCCTGCATGCTAAGCTTCAGTTGTTTATTCACTTGCGTTCAAAATAATAACCCAGTGATTAATTGGTTCATTCAGTCATTCATTTTTTAACTTATTTTTCTTGAATTTCTCTGTTACTAATTTTTTTGTCTTTTATTATACTCCTCAGTCCTTAGCTATTTATTTTCTCACTTTTTCCCTGAAAATTTTGGGCTGATTTATTTTATTTCCCTCGCCTTGTCTCCGTAGAAGAAGAGAATGCAGATTTCATCATAGTGTCATTCACTGGGCAGTCGTGGCACTTTGAAGCTTCGAGTCTGGAGGAGAGGGACTCCTGGGTGTCAGCTATTGAGAGCCAGATACTGGCGAGTCTGCAGTCCTGTGAGAGTGGCAGAAACAAGGTAAAGACACACTCGTCAGTGTATGTGCACGCTTATGTATGTACCTCGTCCTATATAGGGGGTGCATTTATTAACACATATTATAATGAAGGATTTTCCCATGTGCAATAATTGAAGGTGAGCTTTCATCTATATGTTACCTCGTAATTAGGAGCATCTGCACAGTGTCATGGAAAGATATCGCCTATAGTGACCTGTGTAGGGCCCCATGACAGCCTGCCCCATGCCAGCCCACCAAGGTTTTTGTCTAGTTATTCTAGAACAGGTGTTGACACGTCCTTGGTTTACTTCAAGGCCTTCGCTGTCATTATCTTTATTTCAGAATTGCTTGGCCAAACAGACTCCTCTGGTCATTTTTTAAAGTAGTATTACGTTGAATGACTGTAATATTTTTTCCAGCTCCATGTATTTACGAGGGAGGCAAAAAATTAGAAATACCTCTCAATATTTATTGCAAATATTTTGTTTTGGAATGTTTTAGATTGTACAGCTGTTCCTTAATAATCAGTAATAATAATAGTTCTTTTAATGGTGGTAAATATAACACAGGTTTAACTGTTTTCTCACTCTCTCATTAAACATTCAATTAAGCAATCATAACACTGAAATGTTGTGTCTGTGTTAACTTTGGTGCAACCTTGTAGGCTCGTAGGAGCAGCCAGAGTGAGGCCGTAGCCCTCCAGGCCATCCGTAACACCAAGGGCAACAACCTGTGTGTGGACTGTGAAGCACCAAGTGAGTTTTAACACGTGTTTTCACTCTATTTCTTCTTTTTTTTATTCTTCTTATCACCTTGTCCTCCTCTCTTCTGTCCAACAGATCCCACCTGGGCCAGTCTTAACCTGGGTGCACTGATCTGCATTGAGTGCTCAGGGATCCACCGGAACCTGGGGACCCATTTGTCCCGCGTACGCTCTCTGGACCTGGATGACTGGCCTGGAGAACTC
Organism: Brotula barbata; assembly: GCA_900303265.1. Lineage (NCBI taxonomy): Eukaryota > Metazoa > Chordata > Actinopteri > Ophidiiformes > Ophidiidae > Brotula > Brotula barbata. The sequence continues at coordinate 85,999 of OMNV01012087.1, read as the reverse complement.
ACACAAGTCCTGGCTGCAATTGGAAACCACACGGCCAACAGCATCTGGGAGAGCTGCACCCAGGGGAGAACCAAACCCACACCTAATGCAACACGGTGCGTACTAGCTATTTGTTGAAAGAACCACAGCTTTATAGATAGATAAAAGCATGTTTACATCGTCCCATAATTAACAATCCACATTTTATGTTAGGTATATTGGTATTTTTCAAAATTTTGTGAAATTTATTTTATGTCTCCCTGAACCAGACTATTGTTCTTGTTTGCTATTTGTAAGGAGCGTTCGTGTGAAATTTGGCATTCACTTACCTGAACCATAGGCTTTTCAGTGAACCATCATGGATCCCTGTGAGGTTACACAAAAATAGAGGATATGAACGCCACAATAAAAGCTAAATGTCTCTGGTGGAGTCCCAAAGAGAACAGCGTTATGCTATAACGATGATAACATCTTGAAAAATCAAATTTCTCAGGGTACTATTTTTCTTACAGCTCCATGCATCTATTGTTCCAATTCACAAGAGTCTCTCAGCTAGTTCATGGTAAAACTACGGACCTTTCAGAGTAAAACATCTCCGGAAATCATATTTAATATAGTTGTATCTAACTCGTATTATAACTTTATGCACAGTAGGTTTTAATGGATTTTAGAGGATGCTCCAAGACCAACAGACCCCAAAATCATGAACTTTTTTAAAGTTGTCAGAGTCTCACTGAACACACTGGCACTTATCCTTGCGTAACAAATTCTAAACTTGTGTGTGTATGTGTGTGTGTGTGTGTCCATTTTACAAGTGAGGAGAGAGAGTCTTGGATCCGTGCTAAGTATGAACAACGGGCGTTTGTGGCACCTCTCCTGCCAGCCTCAGGCACACAGTTCACAGAGGACGGCAGTTCTAAGAGTATGCCAGTGTGGCTGGTCTGTGCTGTGACCGAGAGAGATCTGCCAAGGCTGCTGCTCCTGCTGGCTCACAGCACCAAGGAACAGATCAACGCTCATCTATCCGGCTCACCCCTGCTGCCTCGCACGGCCCTGCACGCCGCTTGTCAACTGGGGGATGTAGTTATGACCCAGCTGCTTGTCTGGGTAGGTTTCACTTTTCCGTCAGATCACACAGTTTGCCATATTTCTACTGTCCTTTATCTATTCCTCTAAATCCCTCTGTATACCCTGTGTAGACAAAGAAATGGACAAAAAGCAAAAGCAAAACCTGCACTCCAAAATACTACAGGCGCTGGATGACCAGATACTGTACATCTACTGTGCTCTCTCTCCCCTAATTTGGCTTATAATTTGTTCTAGAAATATTTTCTGAAACAGTTTTGTTTGTGTCCAACAAGTTTTGGTCCATTTTGTTTTACATTTCTTACCACTTTGCTATGATTGTTTGCCAAAGTTGAGTGTGAATAGCTCACTCTGTAATTCATCAATGAATGAGTCAGTTGTAACCAAAACACGGTGGACATGTGCACCCATCATTGAGAGACAAGGAGTTTCTTTGAAAATGAACATCACATCTGTCTCTTCCACAGTATGGGATCGACGTGAGAGCGAAAGATAGCCAAGGCCAAACAGCTATGATGATGGCAAGAAAAACGGGGAGCAAAGGCTGCATTGATATTCTGCTCCAACACGGCTGCTCCAACGAGACGTCTCCCACCACTGCCACACCAGTCCTCTCCCGCCGGTCCAGCACTGCCAGCCTGGGGAGAACCAGCTCTAGGAAACGGGTCTCGTAGCTCAGACTGGACATGCTGCCACACACGATGGTGGCAATGTGAAGATGCACATGAAAAAATTATAAACCATGGAATCAGGCAGAGCCGACATCAGGAACGGATGTAAAAGAAAATGACTACAGGCAGGAATATATAACATAGTCTATAGTATTAAGAAGATTTTTTTTGTCTCTGAAGACTGAACAACATATCAAGCCACTTAAAAGCAATATTCACTCAATTTCTCTGACAGATATGTGGCTGAAATGCTGTGTTGCCATTGACCTCATTCGACTCAAGTAGAACTTTGTAGCTGTCTTCTGTAATTTTAGAGCAGACAGTCAAACTGCTTCTGTTTCACTTCCTCCTGAAGAAGTGCAATAATTATCCAGCTATGGTGATGAACAAGCAACAAGGTCTGAACGGGCATAGAGCAAACTGTGTTGGTGACTGTTGATCACTGTTGTGAGAGGATCAATACAGTGGGCGGTTGGTGATTTTATTGAAATGTGCTGTTACAGGTCCTATACGGCTGTTTTTCTTTGGCTTTACAAATAAAACATAAACCTACAGTATGTCATGTTGTTAGTTATGTGTGCCTGTTTGAGCTGACCAGTATAAACTGTTTTCCTGTGACGAATCAAAGACGTAATTATGACATCCTACTTAGACTAGAAAACAGAATGATTTGAAGTATGAAATATGTCAGTGTTACTCTCACAGGTTAAACTTAATGAATTTTAAAATACTGTAAATGTACCTATACTACAGACTCAATGTTATACTCTGTAATGAACAAGCGTATGGCTGAAAAGCCAGAATAAGACTTGATTTTGTAAATTATTTCTTACTGGTAGTTTTGAAAAATGTGTGTCCAATTTGTTTTTCATTGCCTTTTATAATTTGTTATTCTCCTACATGTCATAAAAGCATAACTCCGTGTTCAGATGCTTTTACATATGTAAACATGTGGCTATTTGTTAAGATTTTTGTTTGGACTAGCCAAAAGGCGGAATAAAGATTATGACATTATTCCCATTCATATTAATGTTGTGTAGGTCTGTGTATAAAGAAGTTACAGAGCAAGAAGCTGTCAGTGAACTCCTCCTGAGCTAAGTGCAAACAAATTGCCGGAATAAACTTTTTTTATCAGCATTTTTATGAGAGTTTGTTTTTGTCCTGGTGTGTGACCCATGTCTTCTCTCACCTGCACGTGACACCAAAATGTCATAGTTCTTTCTGCGTAGTAAAGGTATGATAGGCCTATGCTTTGAAGACCACAGGGTAAGATGCATTCTTAGCTTTTAAGAGTCTGTTGAATGCTCAGGTATATTTGAATCATGGTGGTGTTCACTGCTTTATTTGAACAGTTAATTTGATATGTTTTTGGTAGGTGAGCTGAGATTATGGACTACCTTAAGTCCCTAAAGAGGCTATTTTTTTGTTGTGCACAAAGGTTATTATCTTGTGTGTACAAGTTAATTTTTCTGTGCGCAGAAGTTATTATCGACGTACCGTACGTACGTGACCCTACCCAACTACGTAAGCCTTGGAAAAAAGGTCAGAAATTGCATTGGTGATGTTCCTTGCAATGACACACCCAGCCGCTAGAGGCATTCACTGCAGTGTTGTTGACATGCGTCACCAAAATGCGACGAGTGAGCAAAAGGATTATAATTACAAAATTAATCCAAGTACGACCACCGAAACCCCCTCGAAAATACGATAAAAGAGGAGAGTATTCACGACAAATAAACACCCTTCAATGGGTGAGTAACAGTAATGATACAAACGACATTTCAGGGTTTGGCAGAGTTTGATTTTTGAAGCGAAATAAGTGTTTTGTGTACGTGTGGCTGTTAATAGAGTTGGCGTAATGTGTGTGAAGTAGCTGTAAAATCAGGCTAAGCTAGCTTCCTGCGCTGGTGTAATGAACCATCTATAAATGACAAATTCGGGATATAAAATACGCAACAGTTTTAAAGTAAAGGAAGTCAATGGTTTTCTGAAAAATGTATGGCGCTTTGTTCACATTCCTCGGGCAGGGTATTTATATTTACACAAGAGAATCAGATGAATCTTACTTTTATTAATGTAAGCAGAAATTGTTTAGTTTTGTTTATGTGACAGGCAAAATGCTGTGAACACTCAGTCCAGCATTCATCAGCTCTTCTGTAAACGTTAAAGCTGCCATGGAAATACAAGGAAACCCATACTTAGCAGTGAATAAAAAAGAACATTGATTTATTTACTATTTATGTTTTTGACAACTTAGTTGCCTAAACGTTTAATACAAACATTAGAAATATAAATCTTTAATATACAGTATAGAAAGGTGTTCCCTTTTCTGACTATAAATTCTGAGGAACACCATGTATCACACTACAACGCCTAGAACTGAATCGTAACAGATGTTTGCTTTTTATTGTTTGTGTTTTTTGAAAAATTGTAAAAAGGCAATCCTCTTGACTCAATAGGATAATCAAGTTCAATCAATATTAGCAACAGGACACTGCAAACATAGTGATGTAGCGCCATAACCGCCATGATATAAATTTATAGCTCCATCCCAGCCATTTGTGTTTGATTATTACTTTCAATAAGGATTAATATACCAGTTATGTTTTAAGTTACTCAGGTAATCATTTACTGAGGGAAAGAGAAAGAGAAAAACACTCATATCTGTGTCTGTGAAACTCTAACCATCATAAGTTTTCTCCCTTTTATGATAAGGATGATAGTGATAATTTTGAATTTTGACAATATGTTCTCTGGCCCTAGACTAATGATGAATGGGGGAAATTGGTTAAATGTTATGCATCAATGGGAGATTTGGGGATTTGACCTGTTGAGCAGGTGCTGAGGCATTACCGCTTGGCCAATGATAAATTATTGATGCAGTACAACAGGAGATCACAAACAATATATTTCAGATAATATATGCTGTGTTTCTAACATGTATATTATTACACATATAATCCAGGTTGTCTCTTCCATGTAGTTGGACTATAGGCAGCAGCAGGGATGAGAATCCGGCTGCAGGGTCAGGGCCATGCTGCCAGCCTTCTTACTGAGCTCAACCACTGCCGGCAGTCACGTCAGTACTGTGATGTGTTCCTACAAGTTGGTAATCGCACATTTGCAGCACACCGTGCTGTGCTGGCCTGTTCTGGGACATACTTCCGTAACCTCTTTACCCAGGCTCCAACATCTTCCACCACTGCTGTCTCTTTGGAGTTTATATCTCCAGCCAACTTTGAGAAGGTCCTGATGTTCGTCTACACAGGAGAGATCTTGATTGATCTCATAGATGTCGGTGTACTGTATGAGTTGGCTGAGAGGCTGGGTGTGAGTGAACTGGTGAGAGCCTGCCATGCTACCTTCCCAGACCTGCAAGCTTCTGTGGCTGCAAATTGCAAATCAAACAGTCCCCATGACCTCGGCCTGGATTCTAGCATGGTTAAGACTGCTGCACCAGCTTCCATATCTGCATCATCTATGTGTTCCTCTGCTGCCTCCTGCTCATCCCTGTCATCATCAGCTGGTCCTTCTGCGACCCCAACTCCTGCTGCGGCTTCCTCACCGTTCTTCCAGTCAAGAACATCCAGGCCTGGTCATGAAGCTCAACCTGGTCCTCTGTCTCTAAACCTCAAGGCAGAAGATGTGGAGTCTCACCTCAGCTATGGCCAGATGGCACCTGATCATCAGCATTCAGGACCTAATCAGAATGACAGCACGCTGCATCTGGGTCCTGTGCTCCGACTGAAAACTGAGCAGGAGTTAGGAGACGAAGAGGCTGTAGGTGGGGCCCATTGTGAAGATGGACAGACAGAAGTTTGTGGGAGCACAGGCGACTCCATTCCCCAGAGCATCGATCCCACACAGTCTGATACCTGCTCCTTCCCTGATTCTTCAGCTCAGCTCGGAGCTGAGGCTTGCGCCCCCACATCATCCTCTGAGGACGCCATAGTCACAGTGCAAGTGGGCGCAGTGGAGGATGAAGGGGTGGAAGTCCCTGGGGTTAGTAGGCTTATGTTCCGAGATGCAGAGGAAGGACAGAATGAGGAAGAGACTGAGGTTTTGCAGGAAGAGGTAACAATAGAAGGAACAGAGGAGGAGCGGTGGAGACAGCTGGGTGGTGAGATAATTGAACTGAGTGATGATGAGAACTACATGGAGGAGGGAGATGAAGAGGACGACGAAGATGACCTTGTGTGTATGGAGAATGGGCAGGAAGGAAATTCTAGTCGCCAGGTAAAGTGTTCGTAATTAATGTAGTGAATAAATGTGATTAGTTACTTTCCACCTCTTTTGGCACTGTCACCACATGAAATTACCTGGTACATGAACAATTGAATGATTTTTTTTTCAGACGCCAGCATAAGAAAAATTTAAAACATCAATATGCCCATTGATAAAATGCAGTAGGAAGAAGTAATACTTCTAAACTCCTGCTGATTCTGTAACTAGAGTTTCTGTAATGCAGTACCAGTTTCCTTCTGGTGTTGTGTTATTTACATAAATATAAACTAAATCCATCTGGATACACACCTACATAAATACAAATGCCAACAGTATATGCATAGCTCCAAAAAATTGCATTTACATTTAAATTTACATGCTTGAATACAGATGTAACAATTCAAAAATTATGCAAATCGCCTGTGGTTGTGACCTGAAACTGTAACTGGAAGTCCTGAAAGAGACAAGAATACTCTTTTGTTCCTCATCCCTCACTATTCCACAAATTCCTTCTCTTCTGGATGTGACATGCCAGTTGTTTTTTAAAC
>OMNV01012087.1:53433-79471 GCA_900303265.1 Brotula barbata | reverse complement strand
AAACATGAAACAACTGGCATGTCACATCCGGGAGAGAAGGAATTTGTCGAAAAGTGTTGACATAAAGTTATGAATCAATTCAAGAAACTATATAATAGATGTACTTTAAAAATAGATGGTTGAGGAATAAAAGAGTATTCTCGTTTTCCTTGTAATTTGTACTTGTGTTTTTCAAAACTCAAACAGCTTTCTTTGGACTCCTACAGGTGTTGGGGAATGTGCTTACATGTAAAGCCTGTACAGTAACTCTCGCAACCGACCCTGCTGTTATCAGAAATCACGCAGAGACTCATCTGACAGAGACAGGGCAGTGCAGGGTGTGTGGTGCCTCTTTCCCAGACCGTGCTGTGGGTGTCACCCACGCCCTCTCCCACGTTGGAATCCAGCTCTTTACTTGTGACATGTGTCACTTGCAATTTTGCAGCCAAAGTAAACTCCTCCGCCACCAGGACCATACAGCTGATGGTTACACAATACCACAAGGGGCGCTCAGTCACAACGGACAGGACCCAGGTTCTGAACTGCAGTGTGCGGTGTGCGCCAAAACCCTCACAAAGGACTTCCAGGTGTGTGAACTGACTTCTTTGATTGTGTGACGTTTGTACATGCATGCCCGCTAGTGGCAATCAAAACTGAATGTTCTAATTGTAAAGAAATAAGCAAAACACAAATAATATCAGATTAAAATGTATGTTGCAAATGAATTCTTACTTACTCTGTTGGTAAGAATGTGTTGTGCTGGAAGACACAAAATAGCTCAAATTTCATACATAGTTCCAGGAATCATATGTAGATTCCGAAATAGCTGCATATGCAATTTTTCTCCTTTAAAGGGCCTACATCATGTATATTTAGAATTTTATTTTCCAAAGCAAATAATCTTTTTAGCCTCGTTTCCTATCTTGTTCACAGACAGTTTATGCCATACCTTGCATAGATTTGAAACTTGCAAGTAAATTGATCATATTTTGTCTAAGTGAGAGGGAAGAAGTTCTTGTGCATCCCATCCAAATTAGTCTGAGACACAATCAGAATAACTTGATGCACAATATGTAGTTAAGAGTATTAAATGTTAAAAACCACTCATCTTAATAGAAGAACCAGGTGAAATGTGATTATATGGCTTGGTTTGTCATACAAACATGAAGAACAAATTAATAGAATAACACTCAATATTTTTGAAGTGTTGTTTTTCTCAATACTAGCAATGAACTGTGTGCCCTTCGACCAAAGTACCATCTGACAGTCACATAGACACATAGACAGAAACTGAAAATATAAAATAACTGCCTGTGGGAGGTTCTTATGTTTACATTCATGTGTGTTACGTTTTTCACAGACTGTCAGAGACCACCTACTGAGCCACGTGTGTCCTCAGAGCCTGAGCTGTAGTGTGTGTCACCTCCCCCAGCTCTCCTTATGCTCCCTGCTGTGGCACGCCCTCACCCATCTCTCCTTGCCTGTTTTCGCATGCCCACACTGTGCCCATTGCTTCGTAGAGCGCTCTCTGCTGGACAGGCATATGACTGAGCATGCTGAGGAGGCAGCGGCTAAGGAGAGAGAGCGCTCAGCACTCCGGGCGTACAGAGTCAGGGGAGATGCAGTCGGAGGAGGAGTGGAGGAGTTGCATTGCTTTCTTTGCCCACAGACATTCCGCTCCTCCTCTGCCTTTCAGTACCACCTCAGCTTGCACACAACTGAATCCCTTGGGGCAATTGGAGGTGCTGGGTGCCAGGGATGGTTAGGCAAACGTAAAGCTGATCACCCTCTGGAGTGCCCTGCCTCTTCCTCCTGCTCCTCCTCCTCTCCACGGGAGGCTAGCAGCTTTGTCAAAATGAGCAACCTGGGTTTGGGTCTGGGTATGAGCTTTAGCATTTCGAATAAGACTTTTCAGGGGCCAGTGCACAGCTTGCCCTCTGGGGCTCTGACCAATGGGAGTTCTGTGCCAGAAGGAGTAGGTGCAGCAGCAGGTGTTCGTGGGAAATGGTACCGGTGTCGCTACTGTGGCAAACGATTCGCCCACTCAGGGGAGTTCACCTATCATCTGCGCATCCACACAGGAGAGAAGCCCTACCAGTGCAAAGTTTGTTTGCGATTCTTCCGGGGCCGATCCACCATGATCTGCCACCTGAAGACGCACGCCGGTGCTCTCATGTACCGGTGCACTGTCTGCGGCCTTTACTTCTCCACCCTGAAGCTGGTGTCGTCACATATGGAGCTACATAAAGGTCACCTGCCCCCAAACTTTCACATAGAGCAGACCTTTATGTACAATGATCACTCTAAAGATACACTGTCCAATATGGACGCCTGATCACCTCTGTGTCTCTGCCTGTTTATCTGCTGTCTCTGTATTTGTCCCCCTCTGACACCCCCTCGCTGTCTGGTTGTTGTGGACATTATGATAGACTTCAACGTTTAGAATGTACCAGATATTACCTATAGTCTGTGTTCACTGATTAGCTGTCTGGAGGTGTGATCTCATTTGGCCCTTTTCCGCTATGGGCTGGAGTCATACAGACCTGTACCAAGAGGCGACCCTGCTTCCTTTTCCACTGACCACAAAGCCGATTCGAGTTGAGCTGAAGTGAGTGCTGGTCTCTACCTTCAGCTGGCCATGGTGACGTAGTAATCAACTGATTGGCTCAAACATCACAGCATAGTAAATGCCAAAGACTAACAATTCATTGCTATTTAGTCGGAAGCCCTAATTTTACAAGATTTGGAGAGCTTGATGCACACCAGGCGATTCATTCCTCTGTTTTCTAAATTGATATGAGCCAGTTTGCTCTGTGAGCTGTCAAGGCATTGTACGCCCCGATTGACAAGTAATGAGCTCCACAGCGCAGCTTGGTGGATTGTGTGTAGTTGCAATGTAGGGTGAAACATTCTGATTTAGAGGAGTGACTGTCCTGTTATATGATCCATATTTTGCATCTGATAATCCACAAATTATTCTTCAAGTGTATACATTCAAGCCGTGTGGAGGGCTTGCATAGGGCTGGTTTGACTCTACGTGGCTTGGGTAGGATTCACCAGCAGTGGGAAAAAGGCCTCTGAGCCACTTGGGGGCAGTGTGTCATGTTTTGTGTCAATGCAAGAGGATGCTCTGCTTGCTTTATGTATTCCAAACAAGTCTATAAATTTGTGACTTGTATGTCAGTAATGGATAATTACACTGTTATAGGAGTAGTAGCTTAATGTAGCATTGTAGTAATATTTTCCTATATTCGCAGTTGTTACAGTTATGTCACATGATACATTTTCACACACCTAAATTTTTATTCAAGAAGTCCTCATACAACAAAATGTGTTCTCTGCTGTTAACCCATCCTGACTATGAAGAACAATGGGTAGCAACTCAAGTTGTGCCTTGCTCAAGGGCATTGGCAGAAAAATAATTTTTTTTTGGCAGTGGAAGCCAGCGCATCTGGGTAGAGCATACAAGCTCCATGCAGAAAGGACCAAGGTCGACATGGGATTCCAACCAAGGACCTTCTTGCTGTGAGGCAACAGTGCTAATCACTGTGCCACAAGTGTATTTATCCATAACGGTTGTGTTTTATTTTTCACACCAGCACAGGCTTGCAATAAGGTTTTATAATGAAATGGAAATGTAATACTTAATGCATTCCATTTACTGTGTTTACTTGTCAGGCATGGGGTCTGGTGTCTTCACAATCTGTCACTTAGTCCCATCTTCACTTGTAACTTCTTACATACATTTTGATAGCACTTAAAGTATACTTATTGTGCTATAGACAGAAACTTGCTAATCAAGTGCCCATATACAAATTCACATCTGATAAATGTGTCTTACCTCATATTTATGATGACAGTGCAACTATTTAATCTGTTTATGCCTTTATACGTTTCATATTGTGTTTGTAAGACTGTCTATGAATGTTGTCTTTTTTAAATCTTGTTTTTAGTTATTGAAAAGAAAAAATAAATGCTTCTATGAAAGAAAAGCTATTTGAATCTGTTTTACCATAGCTTGCACAAACCCATTTGTCATCAACACTTCAATGATGAATTAGCAGAATTCAGCATATTATCAGCCCCCTGCTTCCATAGGCTTGTGACCTTTGTCCTTTTATAACCCTGCTCACTTCCTGCTATTGTGCCATCTGCGGACAGAAACATGACCCCCTTTTCCTCTCTCTGTCTTATTATCTTTTAAATTGTTGAATGTGACACATTCCAATGGAAAAGGAAATGGAAGTAAACATAACCAAGAACAAGAGTGCTTTCACTGTCAAGAACTAAGATAGCTAAAACTGCAAATACGATTAGCAGGAAAAAAAACAGTTTTTTCCTGCACAGGGTTTTCCTGTGCCTCACAACACATTTTCATTATTCTCACAAATGACATTACAAAACTAAGGTTTCCCAGTTTCAGCACATAAAACCAGTATTTATGGATTTTATTGTTTATTAACAAGCAACCATTTTACAGAACATGTAGACTACAGGAGCATCCATAAACATAAATTAGCATTTAATAATGTGAGTTTTATCCTTAAAATGGTTATGCAAAACAAAAATAGTCCAAATCAATTAAGATACAATTTAGTGTCCCATTTAGCAACATTAGCATGAGGACTTTTTAAAAAAAAATCTTACACTTCCCAGACAGCAGATTTGTTTACAGTGCATGCATTTTTGCTCTGGCACTATTTTTTCTCATGACATAAGATTTGAGACATTGCCATGAGTTCCTGTGAGAATTCAAATTTTCAAACATTTCCTGCCTTCTCTACTTAAAACTGTGATCAGATACAAGAATAAAACAGGAAGTGGATTATGAGCCCATCTCTTACATAAACAGCAACAAAAGTGTACAGCATTCTACAACCAGACAACTATTCTGGTATCATCCTGCAACACAAGACTGAATTCAGATTTAATAGTCATAGCTTCCATCTCTTCAATCAATCATCCTTCTTTGCTTTAGAAAGTGTCTCACATCTGCACGCATGAGGACCAGACACAGCCTTTCTATTTTCTTGTTGGCTTCTATCTTATGATCCAACATCAGAATGGCTGGTGCTGATGTTACTTAGCTTGCGCTGCTTCCCAGACTGTGTGCCGCCCTGGTTGGCAGCATTGGCCTGGGCCCCTGCTCCCAGCTGGTCCATAGTTACCGGGACCTCCCTGGGTATGCAGTTCACCACAGTGTTGATCAGATTGTTGCGGAAGCTCTTGCTTAGGAAATTGTAAAGAATTGGGTTGGCAACGCAGTGGAAAAGCGACAAGCCTTGCACCACACTGAAGGAAAAGTACAGGACTTCTACTGCGTTGCAACTGAAGATGAAAGGGTGAAAGTCATCTATTAACATCAGGAACAGCACAAGGTGGTAGGGCAGCCAACACAGTATAAACACCACCGAGTACAAGTGGACCAGCCAAATGTCTCGGCGGCCCTGCACGTCTGGTGCTGTTTGAACTGCACGAGCAATAAGCACATTACATGTGATGATTACAGCAGCAGGCATCAGGAACTGGAAGATGAGGCAAAGGAAAGCCACAAACACATACCATTCAATGTAGTTGTACTCAGGGATCATGTAACAACCTGGCTCGTCCCACTCCAGCAGGTCTATGTGAACATTCTCCATCAAAGCCAGGAACAAAGACAGTGTCCAGAGGCCTCCACAGAGCAGCCAGCGTCGGCGTCCCACCACAGGGAAGCAGGCTGGGGAGGAGGGTCTGACCAGGGACAGGTAGCGCTCCAGCGTCATGAAGGCCAGAAAGAAGGAGCTGCTGTAGAAGTTGACAACGTAGATGAGGTTGGTCACCTTGCAGAGAAAGCGACCCCACAACCAAACCTTGTCCAGGGTCACCTCCATCATGAAGAAGGGCAGGACAACAATCACCATCAGGTCCGACAGGCTCACGTTGATGATGCAAAAGAGGACTCCGCTGGCAGAGTGGCGTCGACGCCAGTTCACCCACACAATTAAAGTGTTCTCGAACAGTCCTACCACGAAGATGAAAAGGTAGAGGAGGAAGAGGGCTATGCGGCGATAGTCTGTGTTGAGCTCGATGGTACAGTGGTAGGTAAACCATGGTGTGCCATTATAAAGCGATGAGAAGTTGGCGTGCTCGTCAGCATTCATGGTCTAAAGTGAAAAACAGAGGAAAATTGTTTCAGATCCGCAGAGTTTAGATTTGCCTAGAGGTTAATCTGATTATGTTTTCAGACATTACATAACAGAAGCTCAGGAGGAGGAGGAGGAGGGTGGCAGACATGCTGGGTCAAACAAAATGTTTCTCAAACATTTTTGAGAGGTGCACAGTAAATGCTCGTCCCATGTCACCATCTACAACATGCAATGGAGGAAACTACTGCATAACTCCACTCCAGACCATTGTTGCTGATACATAATTAACTATATTTTTCCATTTACCCCAGACACATTGAAATTGTTGAAATTGTAACATTTCTAACCAAACTGAATCAGACACTATCATACCTTGATGTAGTGATGAGTGCACAAAAGATGATGTGATGAAGAGCACAGATGTTTCCTGCGGCCTTGCTCGCTTCTGTGTTGCTTGGGAGATACAAGGGGACTCCTTTCCGTTCTGATGTTGAAGACTATCTGAACAATCAGTCAGACTGCAGTTTCTGCCCTCCCATCTCTCTCATTAACACAAACACACACACACACACACACACACACAGATCTATTAGGACTTCCTCAGTAGTGGGGGAGTGGCACAGTGGACCAGGAAAGCCAACATGTATCACAGCTGAGGTTAAATGAGCTCAGATACAAAGGTAACATATTTCCCTTCAGTACTTAAGGCTTTGAACAAACAGACTTAAGACCCCCCACACATCCACTATTTATTTAGAACAGTTCGCTTTATCATGCTAGGTTTTACGCTTTGGTATCATGCTTTGGATCCGGTATTGTGGAAGTGAGAAACTATGGGTTCATAGGAATAATTATGAAACTCAAGCAGGAGTCTAACTTATACATTTCCTCTTTGTTGCATTATTTCAGCACAGTATTTCAAAATGAAATGGTTGGGCAAAGAAATACACACATAAATATAAAAAATATAAATATATATTTGACACACATTTTCCATGGTGTTTCTGTTGCAATAGCCATTCAGAATGCTTTAGTTTTCACATCACTACTTGAGATTTTTCTTAAAACCTGTAACATCTCCAGAATTTTCAATGTGCTGATGTTGTGACATCATTGTTACATTTGACTCATGGTGAAAGTTGCATTTGCATTTGCATGGAACTCATAGAGTTTCAAACCTGCTCTTATTACCCCTGTCTATTATTAAATGTCATTGGAAAAAGCAGAAAAATAGCGATTATCACGTCATCATAAAACATCATTTCAAACTGCTTGTTTAGTGCGGTCTGTTGTCATCTCTTCCGACACACACATCCAGCGTCTGCGAGTATTGCCCTGATGTGTCCTTGCTTGAGTTACTGTGAGGTGATTGCTTAGGTCAGCATCACAGGCGGATGATACAAGAAAGTTTGCGTTGGCATGATTCACACTGAGTACAGATAAATGGGATGCCCCTTGAACACCATGTTCCTCCCTCCTCTCAGGCCTGTCAGCATTTTGTAGTGAACTGACCCCTTCCGCAACAACCTCCTTCTGTGTCTTTGCTCATCCTGTCTGATTCCTATTGTCCAAACAATTCTCTTTCTGATGAAACAGGAAGGAACTAGTCAGCAGAAACACATCTTTTAGAAAAAGTGAGAAAAACACGGCTCATTGAATGTCATTAAGCTGTTATCAGAGACAGTAAAATCGAACAAATAAAAAGTGCAGCCCCTTAAAAAACTGCAGAGTGGTTGCATTGTAGCGGAAATTAGTAATACTTACAGTAACTACTTTAACAGTACAATGGAATTTTGTTGAGTAAAGAAGAATTCAGAAGCAATGAAGGACAAGCTTTGTATGCAGTTTGGACATTTTCTCCATTCATTTGAAAGTATGTTATTGTATTTCTGTTGCCACCTTGTCCCAACAGTGCTGAACATTTTGAAGTTGGTTTAAAGTTTCTGGCAGTAAGTGCATAAAACTTGCTTACTTTACTTACTCAGGCCTTAAATTCCATTGGGAGCATAGGCCATCGACGAAAACCCTCCATCCTCTTCGGTCTTCTGCCCTCTGGTCTAGTTGTTGCCATGACAGCCCTTCTCCCCTCATCTCTTGCTTTGAGATTCTTCCCCAGATGGCTCTCGATCTTCATCTCTTCCTCCTGCCTTGTGGGTTCCATGTTAGAGCCTGCTTAGTGATCGATTTGTCGTGTCTTCTGAGTGTGTGACCTTTCCAGTTCCATTTCCTCGTCTTGATTTGGGTTTCTATTGATTCTTGGTTGGTGAGTTCCCACAGGTTGTTGTTTGTGAAGGTGTTGGGCCAGTAGATTCCCAGGGGCCGCTGAGGCAGCGATTGATGAAGGTCTGAAGTTTGTTGAGTATGTCGGGGGTTGCCTTCCAAGTTTCAGATCCGTATAGAAAAGTGGATTTGACATCCAGTCCAGTCTATGCAGAAAAGGAAGAGGAAGGGCGAGAGCAAGCATCCCTGCTGCATTCATGTCAGGACCTCGAAGGCCTCTGATAGGCATCCTTCCTGGAGGACTTGACATTGCATCCCTTGGTAGATGTTCTAAATGATGTTGATGAACTTTGAAGAAGAAAAAGAAGAAGAATCGGGGCTTTTTCCTTTATTTGGTCATATTCTGTATATTTTACATATGGAAATGAAATTTGATTACTGCATTTAACCCATCCATATAGGAGCAGAGGGCAACTATAAGCGCCCGGGGAGCAACACGGGATTCAGTGTCTCGCTCAAGGACACTTGACAGCTCATGGACAGCAGGAGGTGGGGATCGAACCACCAATGGATGACCCGCTCTACCGCTGAGCCACGACCCATGGTGGGATTTGTTGGGTTGCTATAGTGTGCCATTAGTTTCCACAGCATCTCCCGATTCACACTGTCAAAAGCCTTTTCAAAATCAATGAAATTGACATACACTGGAGAGTTCCACACAGTGGATTGCTCAATGATAATCCTGAGGGTGGCAATTTGGTCTCCACAGTATCCGCCATTCCTGCAGCCAGCCTAGTTTCTCATCAGCGGCCTTCAGCAGCCTTTCCAGTAATATGCGGTTGAGCACCTTTCCTGGTGTTCTTCTGTAGCACTCTCTGAGGTCTCCTTTCTTAGGGATTTTGACAATATTGCCATTTCTCCAGTCAGAAGCGACATTTTCTTTTTCCCAGATGGTTTGCATGAGATGCTGAGTCATGTTTGTGGAGGTTTTGATGTCTGCCTTTAGGGCTTCGGCTGATATCTTGTCCGGCACCTTTGCCTTGACTTTTCTTTAGATCGTAGCCGTTGTTGTTTCCTCCTATCTTTGCGTTCATGTCTCCCATCAAAGTCATGATATCCTTTCCTTTCTAAGTCTGGAGTATGTGTTATAATTGATTGTAAAATCAGTCCTTGATTTCATCATCTGCCTCATTGACATAGCATTGTACTACTTGGAGGTTTATTTTCTTTTATGTAGTATGGAATTTGGCTGTGATAATCCTTGAGTTGGATCCCAGCAGACAAGGGTCCTTAGAGCTTCTTTGGAGAGCATGAACGCTACTCACTCTGTGTGTGGTGCAGAGCTTTCTGGGTGTCCGAAATACAGTATGGTCTCTCAGCATATATGGTCATCACGTTCCACGTTGCTATGCTGCCGCACTGTCTCCCTGCGGTTTTCCACGTGTCGTCATTGTGCAAGGTGTCATCCTTTCCAAGACTATGGGATTTTTTGGGTTTCATCAATGATTCTCTAGCCTGTAGCATTTTTACAAGTTGGCATTGCAAGCCCCAAACCTAACCATCCACCATTTCTGGCTTCAGGTGTGTGGTTTTGGAGTTGGTTTGTCAGTTCTGTCCCCTGGTCTATTGTCTTCCAGGTAGTGGATTACAGTCGCATACCACGAGGCCAGAAAGGCTCTAAGTTGTGTACAAGCCCTCTCGGCACGTCAAGCCCAACCAACTCCTGCTACTGTGTTAGTGAAAGCTGTAACCAAGGCGAGCAATTCATACCAGCAGCGCAAGACAGAAGTGCATAAAACTGGTCTGCTATTTCTGAAAATTATTTTTGAATCACTTTTTCATGAAACGTACTAATTACGGGGAAAAAAATTGCATCAATTTCAAGTAATTAAAAGTTATTAATATTTCAAAAGTGCAATGACATTCCTACATGAGTATGGAGGGAATTGAGGTGGAAGTTTAGATTTTTCTCTAATAATTTTCCTGAGGTTTTGGAATCTTATGATGCCTTTAATAAGACTTTGTTTTAAAATCTGTTGAAATCTGTAAGTGTAAGTATGTTAGAGTGGCTAAAGGCCGTAACAATAACAATACTAATTTGATGATGATGATGATGATGGATTATTGATGATGGGAGCATTTACAGGACATCATTACCTTCAAAACCCCTTCTATATAATATGTAATATCTTACAAAGTATGCTGTATATGACACGTACAAAGCTCTTACTGAGAATAATGAGACATACACTTCTCAGAAATTGTTTATAAAATATATTTTGGTCCAAAAGCGATATGCAAAAATACAAGATGTGCAATCATCAAGTTCACGAGGCATCGTACAGAGTGTATCTATTATCTATGCCTTCCTAATGTATTTGAATGATGTCATAACTCATCACTTTGTTAAGGCTAGCAAAACTACCTGAAATGTAGTGTTATTCTCTGCAATTTTAACACAATACCCAGGTTTTCACTAAATAAATTCTCAAATGCTATTACAATACACAGACATCAATTATCAAATCTATTGCTATATTTGTCTGTTGCTATGAGTCGTATCTTGTCAGCAATGATTCACATAGCATGTTAGCAAAAAACAATACAGCATTTCTTTTAAAGGACTCTTTCTATAATAATGATTGATGGGTCTGTGTGCACAAAGTGTTTCGATGTCATTTCATGAAAAGACAAAAGCAATTAATGCATTTCCAGCTGTGTCATGTGGGCAAAGGAAATGCTCTTTTTGTTAAGGAGACCTCTAAGCATGAGGTCCGTGTCCATGCTGTCTCTATACAGTGTCATCGCTAACAGATACAGGGTTGGAAAAATGTTCACAGGGCCAAGTGCTGAACAAATTTGCTTTATATACACTTTAAATAACACACCTTCACCACTTCAACTTCACTTGACTTGACTGTCCTGTACATTTACCTCAAAACTGAGTGTAGATATGACTTCATTTCATTGAACTTGTCGGTCATAATAGAGCTAAATTTGCTGTATTCAAAAGTGCAAACCCTGCTTTGATAATAAAGCTTTGATCCCACACATTTGGCACTCGAAACATTCAGGAGATAAATGAGCAAATTTTCAAGTCTATTGCATATACTACCATTAATCTGCCATGTCCATCACCATTAAAGATTATTTTATGATCACATTCTAGCCTGGGAACCAGAGAAAAGTGACTGCATAAAACTACCAAATAAGGATATAGACCTAGCATTGATCCGAGTTAATGCTTTGAACCCAGACCAACAGCAGTTTGTTTCCAAGTACCCTTTTGTTCCAGAGTTAGTCAGTTACATTGCTTACTATCTATAAGAAACATATCTTAAATCTTACAATAAATATATGCAATATACACAATATTGCTACAATGGAAGCAGTGTCCTCAGATCACCAAATTTCATAATGTGTGTGCGCATACTATTTTTGGTCAATTGTAAAACAGACCTTTGGAAAACAATATCAGTAGTAAAACCTCCTTGTTGAATGCTTAAGTGTGAAGATTTGTTACTTTTTGAATCCAAAAATTATTGTTTCCCCATTTATAAGCAAGAGAAGCTACCAAAACACCATGGTATTCTTTTCTTAATGTTGCTCAAATTATTCACACCAAGTTCACCCCTTGTGTGTGACTTATCATGTGCATATGATATCATGGAGATAATGTGCCTATGCAGCCATTTCAGTACCACTGTACTCAGCTGTTACTCTTTCTCAGATACAGGAATTATGTTCACAGCAAGCTTTACGATTCTACTTTTGTTCATGTGGAGCAAAGCGTTTGATGTAAGATACATATAAGCCTACCCTATACTGGATATTTAACAAGAGAATTAAAAATAAGCATCCAGGTAATTTAGCCTGTATGCTTAATTTGTCCTTCAACTTTATGCACCAGGTCAAAAAAAGCGGTTTACTTAGTGTGAATAATTTGAACACCACTTAATCATCTCATGCAGGTAAACGAGGAAAGGAAAAAAAACAACTTGTGTCTTTTTTGAATTATTATTTTAGATTCAAAAACAAAATCTACTTGACAGAATGTACACTGCCCCATGCTGGACAGACTTTGGCAGCGGTTGAACCTAATATTATGCAAAAATCTTGGAGATGAATTCACGGAATCGTTTGGCATACTGCTCGGGGTGAACCGTGGAGATTTCAGCACCAGCCTGGGACAGAAGACATGAAAACAAAGGGAAGTAAATTGTAAAAGGCTTTCAAAAAAATCAACACATTCCATGACATGGCAAGGGAGCAAACAAAGGCCCTGCACCCAGGTACTACTCCATGGTCTAAGCTGCCCTCGCCCTCTTTCCTTCCTTGAGTTACTCACCCCATGTTTGACAGTTTTTGCTGCATGAGCGGCTTTCTTCTTGGTGTCATACTGAGTAAGCACGTCAATCAGGCCCATGAAATAGACCTCCCTCTGAGGGGCACCTGAGATGAAAGGCACACACCAAACAGGCTTATTTCATTTGGCTTATTTGACAGTGGCCTCATGCAATAATCATAGAGCCCAAAACTCCCTGTGATGGAATGAAGATCAAAACTTCTACATTATCACATTAACGTGATTTGCATGACAGCCTGTTCAATGACACAGGTTTACAGGACACAAGGAAATGTAAATCACTTGGATTGGATTGTAAAACATAAAAACAACATTTATATTAATTTAATGCATGATTTGGAACAAAGCAAATGAATTACAGGTCTGAAAAAGGCCTTAGGCAACCTTGGCAGCATACGTAGCCTGAACCAGACACACACCTGGGAAGCTCCTCATCGCATACACATCCACATAGGGGTCAAACTCCCCTGGTCCAAGGGGTTTACAAGAGGATATGTAACCAGCAATGCCCTCAGGAGAGGTGCCATAAGAGCCAACTGGAGCAGCCGTTGCCAAGCCATTCTCTGTCTCAAGATCTTCTTCATTGGAGACCTCCTCTCCTTCCTCCTCCTCTCTTTCAGCACGACCCACGTCATGAATACCAAGCAGCAAGCTATAATCCATGATCTTCAGCTTCACTAGAAACTGACAGAGCCAAACAGGACAGATACAGAGACGGTAAATTTGTGTTCAAAATTACACTTGCAGATGATTATTGTTAAGAAGGAAAAGGGGATTCATTAACCGAAAATGCTCAGATGAATGATCTCAATATTACAATTTACAGCCATACTGCTGAAGTCAAAACATTCAGGAGGTTCTCCATTTCCATTTTCCTGTGATAAACATAGTAACAGAGCAACAGGCGCTCAAGATGTGTTGATGCTGCCTCAAAGTGGCAATGATGTGCAACAACAGAAGAAACTTTAACAAGTCACCCACCTCCACATCTTTATTCAGCTTCTCCATGAACTTCTCCTTCTGCTCCTCTGTCACATAAACCTTCTGCATGTTATTCCTGAAGTCCATGTCCTTGAAGGTGGGGAGCTCTTTCTCCTAGGGAATAGAATAGATCTTTGTCAGGTATCCAAGCAGGGTTGAATCGAGAGCAACTGGACTAGATAAAAAATACTTGAGGACGTTTCAATTCTTATCCGAGGGGCTTAGAGACCAAACGGCTTCAAGTATCTTCTGTCAAGTCCAGTTGCCCTTGATTCAACCCATCTTAGATAATCATGACCTGGAAAACTGAGACACTAATGATCCAGTCAGATGAAATTGGACAGACAGTAGACAAAATATTTAATATACCCTTTCTTTGTCACTTGCTTCACGAGACACCAGGGAGCCCTGTAAGAACAATTTGTTTAATATTAAAACACATGGTACATTTTACAACAGAGTAATATAATACTGCTGGTTTGAAAGCAAAAGGTGACAATTTGCAGAACAATTACGTATGTGTCTCTTCCTCAAACTGCAGGGCAAAGTTAGAACTGAGTAACTACATACTTCCTAATGGTTTTCACTAGTATTGTTCAGACAGAGCTTGTCCACACCTTCAGGTCGTACTTCCTGTGCACCACCAGTCTGTGGCTGAACATGTTCCTCATGACAAGCAGGTAGGTCTCCTCACTTTCCACACTGACTCGGTACATACCCAGGAACTGTGGTAGCAGGGTGCTGCCGTGACATTTCACTATGTGCTGCAGGAAAGGAAACAACAGTCCATTTGTTTATTATCTGCTGTGTCTCTACATTAAAAATGCAAATAGATATTTAAAAAAGAAAAAGACAGATTTGCAAATGATAATGAATAGATGAGTGTCAACTAGGGATGCCACCATTCATTGATAATATGGCCGAGTGGCAAATGGAAAGGCAGCCGGGCACCAAGCTGGCAACATAATTGTGTGCTTGTAAGTATTTTACCTGTTTAAGAAGTTTTTAACTGTGCTAAGCACTCACTAGCACTCTGCACTCACTAACACTGTTAAAATAGACGCTCTCGCGTTGGTTTGACCTCATTCAGCATCCTCTGATACACACTGTGAAGGATGTTTGAAGACATTGCTTTGCATGAATGATCAGTGTTTTCCCCTACATTGAGTTTATAATTTCTATCCTACAGACAAAAGGAAATAGGCACTCAGCATTGCAGGCCATTGCAGTGGCCTCAGGTTTTAATGTCCAATTCTACTTGGCACTAAAGGCTTGGCTAGTCCACATGCAAACTAACATACTCGATTGCAGGTAATTAACATTAAAACCCCTTAAAATGATTCAGTACACACACACACACACACACACATATACTGTATACTGTATGTATATGTACAGATATATGAAGCTATACCTGTAAGTGATATGGTCAAAGACTACCCATTTGATGCCTCATGAACAGTTATACTAAGAAGAAAAATTATAATCTGGATGCCAGGTTTGAAAAGCCGTGGAAGCTAGATGCTCTCCACAAACAGTTCAACGTGATGCATGTTCAAAAATGAAATGTGAAAGAAAAATTGAAGGAATAATTTTGCAGACTGCTTGTTTTGATGTTCTCTGAAAGAACTGTCCAGTGCCAACGCAAGGTTTCTCACAACAATGTGCTTATTCAGTGTCGAGTGAATTGAAAAACGGTCCAACAGAGCTGCCATTTTCCTCCTCTCCCTCTCGGTTTTATGTAGGCTGCACCACCACAGGCTGTGCATTCCAAATAACAGCCCAAAGCAGTCAAAACTACACTCAATGCTGAGTTTGTCTGCAAGTTTCTATGTTCGGTTTATTTTCCTCTCACATCAAGTTTGAATGTGAGGTCAGGTAACGAGCAGCACTTCCACTGTTTATCTTGGTCAAGGACACTTAAGCAGGGAAAGTGTTTGGTGTCTGGTTGATCGGCCATCATCTTTCCCTCTGTGCCTTTCTGCTGCTTCAACCAAGATACTAAACCTAAAAATAGTCACATTTGGGTCAACTTTTCTCACCTTTCCCTCAGGAAGTGTTCGGAAATCTTTGAGAAATGAAAAGATCTCATGGGTTTTTTGCACAAAAGGTCCAAGCAAAGGTTACAGAAATAGTAAGTAGGGGATACATTAGCATGGATCAAAAGTTATAGAAAGCAGCAGCACGACAGACAGTGTCCCAAGAAAAAAAAGATGCCAGTATGTGTATGTATTTACAATATTTCTTAAAATACATTACGCTTACACTACTAATTGGTTTCGAAGGGTGTTGTACATTCATAAATTAATTTAAATATGATGTAATAATTGATAATAATGTTAATTAAAGAGTGGCAATTAAGGCTGCAGGTAATTTAGGCCAGTTGTGAAATCATATAAAAGGCAGCATTGAGACAATGTGATTTTACTTATTTATTTTATTAATGCACTGCAGCTCTGATCTGTTCCCATGCATTTTTTTTACTTGTCACGCCACTGCGCAGGTACCAAGACCTACTGTTTGTTTTGCTTTGACTTCAGCAACCAAAACTATTACGGCATCTGTACGTTTTTTTTGTCCTTTGATCTCTTATTTTGAACATCCGTCATTTGTGAGATTTCCTGCTCTCTAAAGGGAAGATGTGTTACCATAAATTATTATTTTTGGCCGTTTCTTTATGCAAATAAGAATCTTTTCATTGGCGTAAATTTAGAACCTCTTCGAATGTTGATAAATCAGCCTCTTGGTTTAATGTGTTCACGTTAGAGCCCAGTTAGGGACCTTTATGAACTGCTGTTCCTAATGCAGGTGAGCGACATATTTTTTGCATAAATATCTATTTACATTTTAAGCACTTTGTTGGCATAGAACATTTTTACTGTGACAATGACAACCACAACAAAGTCCTACAGAGTAGGTTGAGTGTGCTGTGATTCAAGGTAATAACGGGTAGGTTTCACTATAGCCCGGGCATTATTTCCTCTAATTGTGGCCTTTACTGTAGTATAACTTACTACTCTCACTTAGCAAACATACATTCACTACAACCACATGTATGTGAATCCAGGCCATGTGTGCAATTTTTTTTATTAACCATTTAGAGCTAACCTGGTGATACTCAGACAAGGTGCTGTGCATATCTGCCACTTCCTCACTGGAGATTTGCTTGATCAGTAGTGTACGGTCGTAGGAGTTTAGGAGCAGACCCTCTCCCTGGTCCTCCATGCTCCTTACTGGGGGGCTGCGGGTCAGTGACACCTGAACATTGCGAGACAAGGAGGAGTACATTAGTAAATACAGGGTTAGGGTCTGTTACCTTCCCGTCATTGGTTTTCCAGTTCTAAAACAAAAAACAGCGACCGTTTCATTGAATTTTGCATTGCTTTTCCTTTTAGGGTAGTTTTGCATCGCCTGCAAAAAAACCCCCCCAACCAGTATGCAGTTGCAGTTTGTGTCTGAAAAAAGAAGCCAAAAAGACAACTAAAGCAAAAGAGTAAAAATGTAAATTGCTAATTAAATTACAGACATTTTGTGCCATATTTCTACAAAACATGTATATTCATTTTGACTGGGATGGCAATGACACAATTTTCAAAAAAACGTGCAATTTGTTTTCTTATTTGTCTTTCACAATTGATTTGTTTTCATAATTGTAAATCCAACAAATGGAAGTTACAGTGACTGTACAGGTACAACCTTTAACAATATGGTGCCCACAGGCTGATAAATCAGTTGACTTGGAACTTTCATATCCTAACAACATTATGCTTCTAAGGAGGAGCAATAATATGGTCTCAAGTCTGGGAAAAATCTAAAGCATTATTTCAGAAAACTCCACTTTATGGTCATTTATCACACGGATACAGTGTGATAAACGGCTGCACATGGTACACTGATCTACAGCAACACTGGACCAATGGATTCAATCTAAATGACATCATACACTGATAATTTCTGATACAGATACATTTGTGACAATAATGTAATGCACTTTGGGTTTACCTAACAATCCACTATACATGCTTAACCTGTTCAAATTCACCCAAACCACCAAGTTTACTGTGGAAAGGACAGACCACGTGCATGGACTTTAATGAGAACATACAACTCTATACAACATGTCACATCCACACACCTGATAGTCCAGATCTTCAATACCAAAGCGCTCCCTTAGGTTTCTGTACACCTGAGGACAATATTCTTTGAACTTGAAGTGTCCTGGGAGATTCTCTCTGTCAAGGAGACAAGGTGACATATTCTCAAAGATCCTTAACATCTATAACAGTAATTTTCAGACTGAGTTTTAGAGGTTAAAAGCATCTGAAGCCACCAAGATCTTTCTTCCATCTTTCCATTGATTAGCTCTGGAATCATTACTATCAATGCCATTCAAGATGCTTGCACGAGGGCTTATTTGTGAGGCATACTTGTTGAAGAGGTGGTTGTTGACTTTGATTTTGGTGTTGGCTTTGAAGTCATCAGGTAACAGCATGACAGGAACAGGAACCTGGTTGAGATCATTGATCTACAAAAACAGAATGCAGATATGAGCCAGACCATCTTCGTCACATTAGCTAGCAAAATAGCAGTATTTGCATATGTCAATTGTAATACATTAGGGAAGAAGTGAACAGACCTCGGCTCTAGTTTACACAGTGTTCACAATCACCCGTTAGGCAAAACAAATGTCACCGACACAGCTGAGAGCGCAGTCAGCCTCTCTGGTTGATATGGAGCCTGCTAGTCAGGATTCCGTGTTGCTCGTTCACGTTCATGCTGACTTATGTTAGCAGTTTTCTTAGATGGCACACAAACACACGCTACAGCGTTACGGTTAGCATTTACAGCAACGTTAGCTTCGTGACTCACCGAGTGATTCACGCCCCACATGAAGACGCTCAAAACGGGATCGCTGGCACGGAAAACTTTCACCTTCTGCTGAACGAAATGTTTCTTTTTCGTTTTAGTCTTAGGCGCCAGTATAACCATAGGACTGGAGGTGGCCCCCAAGTTACCGAGGGAAGCCATGGCAAAACAGGTTTTCCTCGGCCCCGCTGAGTGAGTCGCTACAGGCGGTGACACTTCCTCCTGATAGCTCCGTTACTAAGCAAAACCAGCTACTGATCCCTGTCGCTCCTCCTCCCCCGGTCTGTCGTCCGTCACAGGCGAACGCCAGTCAAAGGTCACCCTAAGAGCTCCGGATCTGTTTATCTCGTCTTGTTTTAACCAAGCACAATTTAACGTTTATCTAAGCAGATAAACCATTAGCCAGATTTGCCCAATCATTCACAGATTAACAAACGAAGCGTCAATTTTGATAATCCACCAGCGACCTCGACCCATCCATGTTATCATAAACCACGTGGTGAGTTTATGAATGACAGCGACGGAGACCAAAGGTATTCAACAACACTGCGTCATGTGATCCAGGATGGGCAGGTAGACGCTTTTATTTTTTTCCTTGCCACCCGTAACCCGACAACAAGGTAGGTACCAGAGATGTCTGTAGCCAGTGATTAAGAAGTAGGCGGTACTAACCCGGAAGTGAACAAAATCTTCTAAAACTCAGTCTATACATTAACAAAGGTTTGGGTTAGAGGTATGTGTCTTTGATATGCAACTAGATGCAGCCAAAGATGTCGAAATTAAGAAAGTGCAATTGAAACACTTCGGTGTCACGTGATACTCAACCGCTAATCTCAAAATTTTGGTCTAAACTGTAATAATCAAAATGTTGAGCTATAACACGTCTTGAACAGTTACAATAACTGTGGTTGATTTTTCAACCATGAGCTCGTGCAGCCTATTAAATGATGTCACCGGAATCCAACAAATGGGAGGAAAGGCAGGGAGAGCCTTAAGATTAAAGTCTTCTTCTTCTTCTTCTTCTTCTTCTTCTTCTTTCCCTACACCGTATTCTTATTCTTATTCTTATTCGTAGTAGTAGTGGTAGTAATTGTATTGAATATATTCTGATTATTAACAAACTCAAACGGCACTTACATATTTTAGCCACTAGGAGGCAGCACAACAACAACAATCTTTATTTTATCAAGGTAAGATGTCCAAAGAGTCACACACTGATCAGTAGATATGACCTGTCCAAACTTTTATGTGAACCGGTATTGGGATTTTGTCACACGTACAGAACAGTGTTGTACTGATGCAATGCACTCACAATCATTTGGTCTCAGTGTTTTTCAACATATTTTATTTAATGCTGTGTTGATGCGATACAGCAGCACTAGTTTTCTCTTAGTGTGTAATGTTAACATAAAGCACTGACCTTGATAAATAATAATGCTACAAATTAATATGAAGTAGTAATTTTGGTATGAATCACCACATTCTGAAATTTAAGTTAGGCCAAGTTCAAATTGTAATGACTGAGTACAAAATAGGTGCTAAATTAAGTTTCACTACAGTGTCTGCAAGCACACCCAGCAAAATGATTTCCTAATTTCAGCCAAATATTAGCTTTATAATCAGAGAGCCTTTTCTTTTAATTGTTCAAGTCTCTCTGCACTCAATACACATTTAATATATCAATAAAAAACACTGTCTTAAGTAACATTTCAATTCAAAGATGTTAACCTAGTGACTGAATATAGTTGGATGCATGCAGATATCATTGACTTTATCCATTGTTACGTACACACAATGAAATATCCAGCAATAGCAGATGCAACCAGAAGTAGGACATGTATAATGGTGTGATTCTACAAAGGATCATGCTTTCGCCTTCATTTTCTGCAAGACCTTCATTTCATATTTTTATGCATAGACAAATTGGATATTCTGTTACCTTGGAAACAGGCATGTATTGGGTCCCTGTGTGGAGAAGCTGGAGAAAATTATCCTTTATGTCCCCAATAATGGCAGAAAAGCAGCATGAGTCTAATGTGCCTATTAATTTCTTGTTCACTGCTGGCACTGATGTTACTGTGACTGCACACCTGATTCTTACAGGCACAGCAAATTGGTATGAGAATAATACATCAAGCTGAGGCCCTACCAATCAGTGCTACACAGTAACTTGACCATAACTTCTGTTTGTATCATGTTTTTGATCTATGAGCTTGAAAGTCATTGCTATAGGAAATAAAGAATTCCCATCAGTGTTTGTCTTACAGATTTCATCCACATCTAATTTTGTATCATATTTCATCATTATCATCACTCTTCACTCTTCATCATCAAGTTTATATATATATATATCACATAGTGTCAGAAAGGGCTTTACAGACTTACACAACAAACAGTTCTTGACCCAGCCCAAAGCTATCTAAGGAAACAAGGACAAACACCCTAAAGCCTTAACATGTAAAGATAAAAGAAAGAAATAAAGGGAGAAGGAATGTATAGAGAAATTCCCTCTCCTTGAACTGCTAGGTTGAGGTGAATGTGTGAAATAGGAGCTGCATGAGGGAAGAGAAACAAATCCAGGACACACAAGAGATGTAATAAAATACAAAAGAATACAAAACACACACACATACACACACGAGAGAGAGAGAGAGAGAGAGAGAGGGAGAAAGAAAGAGAGACAGACAGACAGGGAGATTCAAAATAGGATTTCAAGACCAGAGAAAAGTGGTCAACATGACAAATCTCATCTTTTCCTCTTCCTCTCCTTATCATAAAAAAAGCAAACAAAAAATTCCACCAGCATCATTATAAGCTGAGGTTATTGCATCATCAAAATTCAGCACCATACTAATCTTTACATTCATCGTGGTTTATTGATATTTAGTGTACACATACAGTACACTGAGAGTTATAATTCTGTTTTATAAAAAAAAACACTCGAGGCTTGTTATATTAATATATGGGTTTTTTATTCTCCATTTCATCATCATTATGTTTTATATTTATTTTTTCAAATTTTCCAGGTCCTTTGTGCATGGACCTTTCATCACGGCACACACATTGGCACAACAAGATTGGTCAGAAATAGATAAGTTCTAATCACACTGTTTTAGCACACATTTTCATGACTTTTGCAGGAGTTGGGAAAGACATACTTTAACAATAACAAATGTATCCATTTTCCTTGTTGAAATTAGAATTTGAGTATTACATGTCAAAGAAAAATGTAATAGTAGCATGGACATTCTCGTTTTAAGAAACAAAGCATAAATAAGAATGAAATTAAAAAATGAGACATAACCATAAAATGTACAGCAGTTGAATAGCTCTGATGAATGTGATGAGTTTGGCCATAAATGTGCCACTAAAGCACAATACTTCCCCTAACATGAAATAAAATAATCTTTGTCTTTAAATAAGAAACTGCTGACAATATAAAAATACATGGCATTGTACTGTAGTTCATTAAATAAACCAACAATTCATATATAAAATATTATATTGACGTGTATAAAAATATGCCTTACAACTTTTTGAAAAGGGTAACAGCCGTAAGCTTTTTATCTGCCACTTCAGAACACACACAGTCGACCACAAAATTCCAACATATGTACAAACAATCAACTAATAAGCTGTCAGAATACCATTTTGACAAATGAAATGAAAAGAAGCATCCAAGATTGTATTCATATTATTTTCTGACTTGATACATATATATAAGATAGTGTAGATGTAGAATTAAAGCAGAACTTTATGGAAATACATACTCAGAAAAATAAATTAATAGAAAAGAAATATTCTCTCAATTCTGTATATTGATATCAGTGTATCTTTGGAGAGAGGGAGAGAGGACGGTGAGGGAGACACATTTTTCAAACAATTGTGTCACATCACCTGCGTAACAGTATTTCAGCCCACTGAGATCAGAAGAAACACAGGCAGTGTCAGCTATCCTAAAGTAAAAAGGAAAATAAAATCTACCATAAAGCCAGGACAAGAGCCAGGGAATACAGAGATCATTTAGCGTAATACTCACTGAGGCAGTTCACACAGCAGTAATGTGAGAATGCAGCAGGTCACCGGACGATGCAGAGGACACTGATGCAACTGCTGAACATTCAGGCAGATGTTATTGTTGGTGTCGGACTATGTGTGTGTGTGTGTGTGTGTGTGTATGCATGTGTGTTTGTTTCTAGAAAGGACATGAATGCTATGGTCTATTTCCATAGAAAGTGGTTCATCCCTGCTACCTCCTGTCCAGGCAGTGTCTAGCACAAGCTAAAGCCACCCCCTCTCCCTGTGCTCCTGCTACTCCTCCACCACCACCACCTCCTCCTCTTGCTCCAGGCTCAAAGCAATCGGACATACTCATCCCTCACTCCCCATTGCATGGTAAAGTACCATCTTCACTGGCATGTGAGGGCACGGGCATGCCAAGCTCGTCCACACACCAACAATGGCCACGCTGCATACCCTTGGAGGAGCGGCACTGATTGAGATTAAAAGACAGAATGGCAGATTTTTAAAGGGTAAAAAAGGATGAGATTGGGAGAGTAACAAAATGGGACACAGAGAGAGGGTGAACAAGTGAATGGGAGAGTGAGAAAGGTGGTGAGAGACAGGCAGAGAGAGAAAATGATATGTCATCATAGCGCAGTACTGATTCCCTGAGCACACAGCTGAATGGCTCAGAGAGAAAACTGTCAGTTATTCTCAGCACTGTGGTCATAGACAAATATCTGGTTGCACCAAACAGTAAGCTGCAATGGAATGCAGCTTTAACACAAAAACATGTATGATCTGGCAGATCATTCATCTAACAAGTAGATTTGTTGGATTTATCTTGATGAATATTCTATAAGCTTTGATTTCTTCCAGGTCAACACAGTATTGTACCTGCTTCTTCCTGTAGAATCCACGTGTGTCACAGTTTGGTATATAGATGTCACGGTCAGACTGGAAGATTGTCAGCTCAAGACCCCTTAGGACACTATTGAGTAGCTTGCGACAGGGTGCCTGAAAACAGTAACATCAGAATGTAACTTGTAAAAGAGGAGCAAGGATAGAAGACTTGTGTTAATCTAGCCAGTACAGTTGTAGTTACAAGCTGCTGTAGCTCGCCTCAGGTGATTTTGTTGGCAGAAATCCTCATAGATCACAATATGCGTCAATGCATACCATAGGCAATTAGCTACCGGTGATGCAGCATTAGAGCCAGAAGCAGAAAACATATATATCTGTTGTCACATATTGTCATTACATAAGCATATTGTTACACAAGGCTCTTGCTTTTCAGGTCACTGAATGGTTTTAAGGGACTGTCGATGTGTTTTGTGTCACTTTGTCAAATGAATCCATTCGATCTTTATAAATGTTCATGTGATTATTACCGTTCTTACAATGACATACACAGAGTCAGATCAGCTTAAATGCTGCAGATCACCCAGCTCACAAAGTGAAAAATCTGTGCTGGCAGTGGCTGTCTTGAAACTTTCCTGATTCACATCATGCTCAATTAGTTCTGCCGCATAGCAGCACACACATCATGCACCACAATGCATGGCTTCAGGCTGCAACACCCAAAAGAGCAGAGGAGCTCTGCTAATAACACTATAATGCAATACAGCTACATATATGATCCTTTGGATCACAGATTATCTGTATGAATGTTATCATACTATTGTTTAAATCATGTTTTGTACATTTTCTCCAAATTGTCGCCCTCCATATGCAAATCCATCAGATGTATTTATTAAGGACTGTAATAGAAAAGGAAGAACTTACTTTTTCTATGTCACCACTGTGTGAAGGATGTGGACCTGAGAGAAAATGACATACTGGTATGAGATTGCTTAAGTGTCACATCCATTAATCTCAAACTACATACATTATCAGGTGTATACAATATGCCAAATATAGAATATATAGAGTTTGTTGTACTCATATTTTTGAAGTACTGTACTGTTCTATGAAACAGATGAGCTCTATTTGGGGATAGTCATTCAATGAGAGACCTAGTTTCCATCACTATATTTCCTACTCAGAATGGGAATCGCAGTATCTCTGTTTGAACAGCAGATGGAGATCACTGCAATAAAAAGCGGCTTGGTCAGGATGTCAGTGACACCGCTTCACATTCATTCTAGATTCTTTCCAGAAAGGCTGACCTATTGGACATATTACTGTCATGCATGCAGCCATTGAAATGGATGAGTATGTCACACTCTGCACATCATATGAATATGTGTATATTCATCTCTATTTACAGAGATCCAACATCTTGGTACTAAATAATGCATTCCAGAAAGAATAACCATAGGTTTTGGTGATTTGCCATCATTTCTAAGTGACAAATTGCAATACTTTACAACAGACCCTCAAATGACATTGTTATCATTGTGACTCCAGAGGTACTGCAGAGCAGTAGTAGTTCAGATGATGGAGGTTTCCAAATTTGTCTGTGGTGCAAAATGACACGGTTAATGTGAAGTCACTGGCCTTTTTGTGCTGTGCTGTAGCATCACATGCAGTTCTCACACCGGTACAGCAGACAATGTGCATACAACTATCTACAGTATCAATGATGCCCAATTCAGTATGAAACTGTACATCTCAAGCTTACCTTTAGTGTTTATGTGTCTGCATCTGTATTTGCATACATATATGCACGCATACATGCATTCATGCACGTGTGTGTGTTTGTATCTACTTACCTGTGGGGTGGGGACTCTCAGTGTGATTATGCCTGTGCTTGGCGCAAATGCCCCTTCCCTGCAACAGAGCCTGAAGGGGGCTGTGTTCCCTTGGTGGAGGAACACAGCGGAGCCCCTTGGCACAGCTCAGGGTGTATACACCACAGGGCTCCCCCTGGGCCAGCACTGATGTGCTCCCAGCAATATTATGGTCCCTGGGGGGCCGACCTGCCCCCAGTGGATCCCTGCAGGAAGGGCAAACCTTGAAGGGGCCCAAGCGGTTTGCCCACGTCCAAGATCCGCAGTGGGCAATCAGCAACAAAACAACGGTTGTTAAGTTAGAAAGGATAGGCATTTTCTGTCCAGGTCTCAGGTTCTCCACACTCACTCTCTGCCAGTTAAATGTAGCTGATGCTATTTCTGGATATATATTTCTCTCTCACTCTCTCCCTTTCTCTCCCCTCTTCTCTTTCTCTCTTTCTGTTTCTATTGCTTTCGTTGGTGCTTTGCCGTTTGAGTCCCCTGCAGTGCCAGAGGAGACAAATGGAGATCGAGACAGACACAGCAAAGCACCAGCTTTTAAAGATCTGAAAGGCGGTGATACAGAGTGAGTGAGTAAGAGAGCGAGTGAGCGAGAGAGAGAGAGAGAGAGAGAGAGAGAGAGACAGAGAGAGAGAGAAAGACACAGAGAGGGAGAGAGAGAGAGAATCAGAGAGAGTCAAAGAGGGAGGAGTCAGGGAGGGAGAGAGCGAGAGAATCAGAGAGAGTCAAAGAGGGAGGTGTCAGGGAGGGAGAGAGCAAGT